>PVIJ01021276.1:0-18850 GCA_004024925.1 Scalopus aquaticus | reverse complement strand
CAGCACTATGAAGCTATCCAGAACCACTGCAGCACAATTTCGATAGTTGGCCAGGGAGATTCCGATATGGCGTGGTAGACCTCTCCTGCCTCGCCCACTGCTCCCCTCAGCAGTGCACTTCAGTCAATCTGCCTGTTCTGCTACCCACATTGTTTCTGGTGAATTCTCTCACCACCCCACACCTCTGGCCTGCACCCCAGCTTGTATGCATAAATAAATAAATCTCTTTTAAAAAAAAGTCCTGAAGGAGTCCTTTCTAAGTCCCAGGCAAGGCCTTATCCCTCCCTGGCCCCAGGCTCTCTGGCTATTTGTGTGACTATATCATCACCAAATAGGTTCCTCTAGGGCACAGAGTCCCTGCCTATGCCTTGCTGCCTCAGGCCTCTCTGCTGTGTGGCACACAATGGGTAGTAAAAAAATACTTTCACAATTAAGAAAAGGAAATACAAGTACCAGCTCTGAAAAATGCTTGCTCTTAATGCTCTTGGAAAGGAGTGCAGTTGAGTAATAAAGATGACCCCCTACCCAAAATGAGTTCTGAAGAGAATGAACAGACTTATGAAACCCATGTCTGGTTGCACATAGGTGTTTTCTAAAGGCTTGATGACTTTCTACAGCATTATTTGGTCTTGTCTATAGTTGCTGATATATTTTCACTCTTCCCTTCCTCTATGACCTATATATTTGATCCCACACAGATGCTTTCTGTATCCCAACAACAAGAACACAAATATAATACACCCAAGTGAACAGAAAGATATGTGAACTCAAGCCAATTTCTCTAAAACACTAGGCATCGTCCCTTATATAAAACATTTATTGTAAAATAGATCTGAATAGATCCAAGAATTGCTCTTCAAGGTTGCTCATATTCATTTCTCAATCAGGTCCACTCCTATTTCCCTTTGTTCTACATGACTGGCCAGACTTCACTGAAGATCAAAACTTTCACACAACAGCCAGGGAACCAATGAATGTGGTTACCAATCATGAGCAGGTAGCTCTAAAGGTGATCTTTTGTCAATTACATGTACATGCCATCCCATCCATGACTGTGCTTCCCAGAAATGAGGGAAATTTTGAGGGACTCTGCTTTACTTCCCAGGGCAGCTATTGGGTAGGTGTTTGGCGAAGGAGAAATAGATGGTAGCCAAAAAAAGAAGATAATTTAGGACAGCATTTTGCTAATATCTGTGTGAGACATTCACCTGGCAGCCCTCATTACCTCCAAACAAAAATTTCAATAGATTTACCCCAGAAGGGAACTTCCTAGAATGGCTAAATCCCCAACATTATCCCACCCTCCCTTCTCCCTGAGAATTACCAGCTGTCTTATCAAACCTATTCGCCTTCATACAGAGGGGAGCTTTTAGAGGCTTCTACAGTAACTGTTAGACAAGTATATTTCTCATTATAATCATTAAGGTAGAAGTAAAATGCAACTTACCTTTTGAAAAAAGTCTTCCCCACTTTTGCCTTTTCCTTCAGCAGCAGCTGTAAATAAAAACGTGTACATTTAAAATAGTTTCATTTCTCCACCTCTATATTCAACAACCCTTTACTATCAGGCATGAGAATACAAAAGTAAGCAAGATGCCATCCTCACTCTCACATTGTTTAGGGCCTGCCAAGGGGCCTCAATTCAGAGTCAAAGTTGAAAAAGAAAAACACTAGTCCAATCAATTATACATTTTTAGATAACTTCACACTCCCCTTTTTTGCGTAAAATATTCACAAATCTGTATTTGCACACATAAATGAAAGTGATCTTGTCCTTACATAGTCAAGAGGCTCTCTGAACAAGAACAAGTATCTACCAAAGTCACCAGCTTTAGTGCTCTCAGCACTTCCTGTCTGTAACCAACCCCCGGCACAAGGTTGCCTTTTTAACTGTTGGCCACCGGACCAGGCCTCCTCTGAGCTGCTTCTGTGACTATATTATCTCCTTGGCTTTCAATCGGCATCACATACTACACTTTAATTCATTCTTTCATTCACATATACAAAAGAGAAAAAGCGACACAAAAATTAAACAGTAATGGTAAAGGTCACAGACAATAAGACCTAATGTGAGATTAAAAAGTCATTCATTCCTTTTGAGCAACTGTTTGTACATCTACAGAGTAGCCTATAAGCACAGGAGAAACCCTACTGTCTAAGTTCAAAGGCCCATGACTGAACATTTTTATCTGTGCAGAGGAAATCTGAGATTTCGGTCAAATCTCTCATTTGACCAAAAGGAGAGAGGAACAAAGGGCCAACAGCATCTAACTTGTAATAGCCTCAAACTGCATCTTTTAGAGAACAAACACCCAAAGATTTCAGCTTCAGGCATAGGGTGGAATAACAGTTAACTAGAGGAGCCACTACCTGGCCAGGACAAAGAAGGAGTTGGAGAAGAACTCCTAGAAAGTGAAGTCTGGAAGACCATAGTATCCCAACACCTGCTAGGTAAATCTAAAGAAAAGCACCAAATACATGTGAGTATATGTGCACTCGAGCATCCACCTGTTATAATTATTAAAGATGCAAGAAGTGTGGCAAATCATTGTTTAGGTGGAGGATTCAGAACTCAAAGAAATTCCCTCTGCCTTCACAGAAATAACAAGTATTAAAATTGTAATGCTTTTTTCACCAACGTTATATTCCACAGTTAAATATAAGACATCTTTTCCAACATCTTTACTGACACACTTCCATCCCCAAAATAGAGCAGAGTATGTTTCTGTGATTTGCAAGGTCAGTTTGAGGAAATATATGGAAATAAGAGCTAAAAAGAAATCAAATTTAAATTATATTCTGATATGTGGGTAGGCTGACAATGAATGCCCTCCCCCCCAAGACGTGTATGTCCTAGTCCCTGTAACCTATGAATATGTTACCTTAGATGGTAAAAAAGCTTTTACAGGTTGACTAAATGAGGGATTGTGAGATGAGAAGATTATCCAGAATCATCCAGGTGAACCCCAGGAGCAAATTCATTGTCCAAAAAAGCTATGTGAGGATGGCAGAAGAGAAGGACACATGACAATGAGAGGGTCATAGACAGTAAAGATTTAGAGATGTGACACTTTAAAACACTTTGAAAATGAAGTTCATAAGCCAAGGGATGAAGCTGGAAAAAGCAAGGAAATGGGTTCTTCCCAGCAACATCTGGAGGAGTAAGGTCTTGCTAATACCTGACACCAGCCCAGTGAAACCCATTTCAGAATTTTGATCTCTAGAACTATAAATAATAAATTTATGTTTTAAGCCACAATATGTGTGGTACTTGTTACAGCAGCAAAAGTAAACTAATACATAGTATCAAGATTTTTTCTTTGTAGTTGACCCTACAAACAATGGTTGTCACTCTAACTTAAAAATACATCAATATTAAGACTTTTACAAAAATAAAAAGCAAATCTAAACAAGTAAGGAAAGCTAATTTTTTTCTAAATAAACTGGGAAACATGGTTGCTCCTAGTCAAAGGAGCCATCTGAGCCAGTTAAAATATCAGTCACCAAATCTAAAGACATAAACCTAGTAACAAGTGTCTTGGGATCACATCAACTCAGCTGTATTTATCTTGGGCTGCCTTTATTTCTCAAATAGTTTAAAGGGTCCTACTCGATGACACCATTGCTTGGAAATGAAAACTGCATACCAGGGCACAGAAAAAAATTCTAATGACATGGAAGAAACTCTTCATTGAAAAGAAATTTTTAAAATCAAGGATATTTTCAAAGATCTATCTAATGAGGCAAATAATCACCCCTTTCACCCACAGGGAACCCTTTCAGAACTTGAATTCAACAGTTTAAATCTTATGATACAATTACATTCCATTACAGAAATTTTCTTTAGGACACTTATTTTGCTCATGACAAACTCATTATGTCACAACCTTAAATGCCCCTTCATTTACAAGTCCAGCTAAACAGGCTTCACAGACTGGCCTTTCAATCCCTAGATGAATAAAATGGAGATAATTTCCTTGGTTAGATAAAAACTATAATTAAGTATGTTCCCAAAACATATCTCAGATTTAACCAGAAACCTGAACCTTTAGCAAACGTTATGACCCAAGAGAAAACAGGAGGCAGAGAGTCAGAATGGCAACACAAAAATCTTTGGTCTTTTTCATTCTGAGTGTTCATGTACAAGAATCTCCAAATCAGAGTCATATTTCCCCATAATCCTGAGAATTATCCATTTCCCAAGCGGATTGGTGTTCTAGTAAAACACTACAGTAGGATCTGGGATAGATCATTGTCTCAGGTGCAAATCATGGTTAGGCCCAGTCACTGGCACTTTCCAGGGAGTGTTCTTATCTCATTCCCAGGATGCTGGGTCCCCAGCAAGACTTTTAATGACCCCATACAAAGCTGTCAAGGCCATAGAAGCCAATCTAGGAAAAGCAACATTTCATTAAAATATTCTCTCCTCCCAAAGGGGAATCCCCATTTGAGAGTTTAATTATTAAACTTACTCTGAACTCCTCAATATCAAAATGTAAACTCCTCTAAAGAAGTGGGAGATTGGAGGTAGGGGGGGCGGTAATTTGAAGAATGTGTCTTTCTCTATATAAACTTAGGCATTTAAGATCTTCATTTTACAGAGTGAAAAAGAACAAAGAGAAGCTTGTTCTATTATCCCACAAATATTTAAGTCCTGTACTGGTGAATCAAAATAGGTAAGGTAGGCCTCCCTGGTGGCACAAGAGGTTAAGTCTCAGCACTACGAAGCTATCTGAAGCCACTGCAGCACTAGTTCAATACCCTGCTGGGAAGCTTCTCACATGGCGCAGCAGACCTCTCCTGCTTAGCCAGCTGCTCCCCTCAGCAGTGCACTTCAGTAGATCCCTGCTTGCTCTGCTCCCCACTCTGTCCCTGGTGAATCCTCTCACCACCTCACACCTCTGGCCTACACCCCAGTTCTTGTATGCATAAATAAATAAATCTTTAAAAAGAAAAAAAAATAGGTAAGGCCCTGTCCTCAGTCAAGTATCCCCATACTTAGAAAGACAGATAGATATACATATTCAAAGCCACACAACTAGTGAAATAAAGTCAAAATGAAAAATCAGTTCTAAGGACTTATCATAGTCATAAATCTATCCAAATTACACTTACTAGAAATTTTACTTACCTATTCTCATTTTGGTCAATGCACTAAAAAGTGAGTCATTTTACCCATCATCCAATTCGTAGCTGGGCAGTCCTGTTACCTCTGAAGAACAACAGAGGGTACTCCTAGAAGACCACTTGAGAGTTGGATGGCAAGAAACCAAATATGACGGGTAACAACATCTCAACTTTCATGGTTTTCTTTTCAATATTTGGAAGGGGTAATGTTGCCTCTAAAAAGAGCAGACCCATACTCGCTGTCACGGCCTTTCCTGACCTTTGAAGTCCAGCTGTATCCTGTGGCATAGAGTTCCATTGAATCTTTGTGTTCTTTCATACCGAAAACCCTTTGTCTTTTTTAGTCCACAGTAACATGAACATATACAGAATGTTTTAGCAGGCTTTTTTAAACTGTCTTTACAAAAAAACTTCTACCTGATGTCCCAAAATTTAATCGCTTGATTGTAAATCTGAATTATTGCTGCCAATGAAAGCAATTGTCTTTATTTTTGTGACACAGAACTCCAGGAATAAATTACTTCAATACTACTGAAACATAGCTGGCTGGTTGTGCAGGTAAAGCATTTCAAATTTTAAGCTGAACAATTCATTTTTTATGTTTATTATAATTTCTCCAATGCGCTGCCTTATTTTATTTCATATTTTTGCTTTACCAGAAATATGGGATAGCAAAATCCAAGGCCAATAAAAACAGCAAAAGTTGAAACAGGTGTAAACTATTACAGTCCACCAAACTACAGGGTAAGTCTAGTTAATTACTGAATTAAAGGGGAGAAAAGGCTTGATTTTAAATTCTTCATAGGGCATATGGAAACTTCTGTTTAAATATCCTTTTCATTCTGAAATGATTTTCCATTATAACATCTGATGCTTTATGGAGCCAAATCTAAAAACACATTTCATATTTAAAACATTGTATGGAATATCTTTAAACATTCCCCTAGTAAGCAATGGGTTTTTTTCACTCGTATGGAATTTGAGCAAGGAAAAACCATGTTCAAGTTATGAGAAATAATTCAGGAATAATTCCTCAAATCTATAAAGATTCAGAGTGTTTCTCAAGCCCCTCCCCTTTTTTTAACACAGCCCAACTGTAGCTCATTTGCAGCTAGGAGAACTGCTATAGTCTAAGGTCACCCAAAAAGTAAATGACTATTTACATATCCTGACTCTCCCACAAAAATTACTAAATATTTAAAACATTCATGTGTCAATTTAATACATATGCTAAAAGAGCTATACCATATATTTCATTCTCTATGTTACTATCTTCACAAAACTTCCCTGACAATTTGGCCAATTCCACTGAGAGAGGAATCAATAGAAAATGTGGTTTCTATATACCCCCAGGTAATGTTTTATGTTCATAAATCATATCTAACACTAGAATGGCATGCAAAGCTTTTAAAAACTAACTGAAGATCTAATAGAGATTAAGTCTATTTTTAAAGTTTCTTCAATTCTTAATTAAACACACTTAAATATTCTAGCAAACTGAAGAACACGTCCAAGTTTAATTTCATTAGTAACCAGTGTCATCTGAACATTGTATGAGAATTTTCAGACTTCACTTTCCTAAAAATCCCTAACTGTTCTGCAAGTTCAGTGTGACCAAATCAAGTTCACCTGCTCTGGAATAAAAGAAAAAAACTCAAACACCTGTTGAGAAAAATCAAGACTAAGCAGATAGAAATAAACATAATTTCTATCTTAGCAGTGGCTATATTGAGGATGGTTTTCTTTCTCACTTTGTTTTCTTAAATATTGTTGTATTTTCACAGTTAAAAATTTCCCATGTTCAAATGGAGTAAATTATTTTCCAAAGAGACTGTAAAACAGGATGTACAGAATGATTTCACATTAAATGTGAGCACTGCACATATTAACAAGTGTTACTCGAATGACAGACTTGTTGGGTCATCTATAAATTTCTCCTTTGCAGTTTAAAAAAATACAAAACTTAAACTCCCTTTTAATTGGGTAAAAATCATTTGAAATCTTTCTTCCTTTGGCTTTTACAAGTAATGGTAACTAGTCATAGTTTTACAATTACCAGTTTGTCATACTGTTTTCAGCCCACAGTATACAAGGCAATTTGTCAAAATTATGAAGACCAAATGTGAATACAAGCTACCTAAAGAGACAGAATGACTAATACAGTATCTGAGATTAGTGGACAGTCAAAATAATCAAGCAAAGTGTAGAATATCATAGGCTTTAATGAACCTATCACTTTCCAGATTGAAACACTACACTGATTTTGTGCAACTCTTACTTCAGAAGTTTTAACAAATGCCTATAGTAAGAAACTTCACAGCTGAAAACACTAAACAATCCAATATTTAGAAAGTGTCTGTGATTCACATCCAAATTTAATAGCTAGCCAAAAGACAGAAATAGACAAACATACATGAACCAAAGAGAGAAAAATGTATACATGTCTAATTATAGGCTATTTTAAGCTACTTTTACTGAAAAGTCACATCAAATGAAGCATGGAACAAAACAGATAAAAATCTTATTAATTTAGCACAGTCTAAAAGTGCTCTGTGGCTAAAAGTAGAAAAGAGATAGATTATCTATGATAACTTGGGCCAAGAGCATGCATGAAATACAGCAATAATCTAAGACAACCTTTGAGCCTATTTTTTAAAGTTTCATTTCCCACCAAATTTTCAAGAATAGAAGTGACAAAGAAGAAGGAGGTCAGGGATAAGTCCTCCTGAGTTATTTGAGCAAAGGGGCCACTGCAGCCTCTTTAAGTTTTACATCTGCTAAACCCAACCATTAAGTCCTCTGCGGACTCCTCAAAATACAGATTGCAGGGGGCTTTTTTCATGTGTTAAATCTCTCAAGATGATAAGCCTCTTCCAAATTTCCAACGATGAGGACAACCTAAGATGGCGGTGTCCCTGCCACACACGGGGCACAGCAGTGGCCAGGAGCAAAGGCCAGCATCCTCTAATCGATAGGCTTTCATGTCAGAAAGTATCTGTTACTGTCAAATGTAAAAAATAAATATTCACAAAAATCTGAGAACATTTCAACTACATTATTCATTGCTTCCAGCAATTTTTAGCTTGAACTCTTCAGGCAACTCTGGGTAAGAGTTTATTCAGACTTCAAATATACTAGCCTGACAATGAAAACTTGTTTATGGATGGATGACCCTAAACACATGTCAATGGAATCTCAGTCCAACTGATTAATAGAAACTTTGGTCATGTCAAATATCTTACTTTCAAGAATCTATTTCTTCTTACATAAGCAATCATTGAAGCACCATTTATTTTGGCCTGGGGTTATAAACACTATTTGACAGCTTTGAGTATTTACATAATAGTAGCTTATTTTTTAAAATCAATACTCTTCTCATTTTACCAAAAGTAAAAGATGTTACTAAACTTTATAAAGTTTAATGGAATTGTGAAAACTTAATATACGACAGTGAACTTATGTTGGTTTTCCTGTAGAGCTGTCACTGCTCACATGTGGCTACTGAGCACTTGAACTGTAACGAGACTGAATCCAGGTAGTTGTAAGAGCAAATTACACACTGGAATCCAAAGACTTAGTACCAAAAAAGTAATAATTTCATTGACAGTTTTTTGATTGTACGTTGAATTTTTATATATTGGGTTAAACTATTATTAAAATCAATCTCACCTGTTTTGTTTCACTATTTTTCATGTGGTTATAAAACTAGAAATTACAATCTGGCTCACATCACATCCCCATTATATAGCATTACTACAGAAGATAATAATTTACTCTGCTGTTATCCAAAAAGAGATTCAAGGAGAGAGCCTGGCCACAGACTACAAGGAACTAAAAACAAAGAATATTTTCAAATAGTATAAGTCAATAGTACGAGTCAGCAGCTTAAAATCAAAGCTGTATCTAACAAACTCCTGGGAGCACTTTGAGGGGGGAAAAAATGACGGTTGGTACTTTGGGGGATGGTGGGAGGGTTAAAGATGTAGAATAGTTTGAATAAAATAAATAACATTAATAACCACTTCCTTAATATCCAGCTTTGGCCCAACCCAAAACCATGGAACTATTTAAGAGTTTATGTGGATGGTTATTTAATGGAATGAAGTTTATATTTCTTTTGTGTTTGTAATAACATGGCAGTGGGGCAAGCCAACTTGTTTTAAATCAGAACCAAATGTGTTCCAGGCAAGTTTGAAGTTCAGGTTATATGCAGAAATCTACAGCAGTGCAGTATGTTTTGCTATCCTCCCCACCAAAATGAGTGCGGGTGTGGGATGGCACAAGATTCACTTGCCTTTTTCACCAGGGCTACTCCAATTCATCTTATTGTTAGAAGAGTCATCTATTGATTCAATCAAACAACTTAGCACTTGCAGCATATAGTGAGAAGATAAAAGTTGTAGAGTCAGAGAAACCTAGATTCACCTCTAGATTTGCTACTTCATGCAGAATAATAACTCCATGCAAGTAATTCAGCCTCCCTAAGGTTCTGTTTTCACCTATAAAATGTAGAAATAAGCACTCTATAAGTGTGCTTAATAAATGGAAATCATCAACCTTGACCTCGAAGAAATTACAGAATTACTCAACTGTAAGGTCTTTCAAGTCAATAAGAAAAATAATAAGACCCCACAAGGTTGAACATTACGTAAGAGTCAGAGGTAACAGAAATTCAAACAGTGAACATGGTGGGGAACTTCTGAACTGATTAAAGTGGAAAAAGATGAGATGGAGGGAAATGAGGAAGTGAGTCTGTGCGGAGAGAATGCTGCGAATGCCCATGTCTGTCTGCCGTAAACTTGGATTTCCCTTTTAAATGCCTCAGAGCATTTAAAATATCACCTACTTCTAGAAGGAGTCATAGGTGGCAGACAGTAAAGAGGAGGAAGAGGAGTCTCACCAGTGACCGGGGTCGTGAATCTCAAGCTGGCTCACACTGATTCTTTCCCAGAGACAACATCACTCAGGAGTGTTTGGAAATGTGTGGGGTATTTTCTGTTGGTGCTGAGGTTGCTGCCATGGACTAGGGCAGTAGTGCAGGCATTTAGCATCCAGCAACCTCTCATTCAATGAAGAAATGCCCCACCCATAATGCCAATACCCCTAGTAGAGCAATTCTGGTAGAGCATTCCTTTTCGGAATATCCTTCTTTTGTAAATGATGGTCTAAATAGTTCATGTCTATGCCACTTCTCCTTTCTGCACTGCCAGTGACTTAGATTTACTCATGGACCACGCACTGCCATGAAAACTAGGACAGCTATTCCCACTTAGGATTCAAATGTGTTCCTGGATACTCCACATGTCCAGTTTTACTGCCTCGTATTCTGATGCAGGTCCACAGCTAATGGTTTAGGGATTGCAGTGTGATAAAATAGCCAAGCAGCAGTTATTTACCTTGAAATGTGTCAGTTGAAATGTGTCAAGCTCATTCCTCTGTTGGTGAGGACCAAAGCCAACAAACCCCACCAAAGTGGAAAAAGGATTTTAGAGTGTCTCACTCCAAAATATGAATAAAATGATGAAGGGAGGAGATGAAAGAGGAAGAGAGGGGAAAGAAAGGAGGGGAGGAAGGCAGAGAAAAAAGGAAACACAAAAGGAGGAGGATGGGGAAGGAACAGGATAGGAGAAGGAGATAAGGAAAAAGAACACAGGGGAAGGAGAAAAGGGAGGAGGAGGAATTGATAATGAAGCATAGGGTGGGGAATGGGAAAAGAAGGAAAAGGGAGAATTTTAAGACTGTTATTTTTAAGCCTATAAAATATATAAGAAAAGTAGTACCTTGAGATATTTTTATAAAAGAATAGAGTAAGTCCTCACTTAAAGTTATCATTATGTTTTTTAGAATCTGCAGCTTTAAAGAAAACTACATTGAATGAAGCAATGCTATTCAAGGACCAGCTACATTTAGAAAACAGAAAGAAATCTTGTAAAATAAAAATATTTCACAGAAACACAATTCTGTCCAAGATTAGGAAAATATTTTGTAATTTTCCCAAGAGAACTTATGTAAAATAGAGGAGGAAAAATGATTTTTTCTAAAGATCAATCCAAAAGTTTAAAACCAACTTACCAAATTTTCAGAAAGAAAAGACGGAGATTAAACGGAGTGGAAAATATCAAAGAAATAAATTAGAAAATTTCCGGAATTAAAAAAAATAAGTTTCTATGTTGATAAACCCAACTGAATGTCTAACTGCATGATTAAAAACATACCCATATCAAGGCATATTCTACTGAAATTTCAGACATCTGGAATAAAAATATCTTTAAGATTTCCAAAGAGACCAGAACAATTCTAGGCCAGTAGGATTGGTACTAGATTACAATTAGAATAAGCATTAGAATTCTCGTTCATGCCATACAAAGCTAATGGTAATGGAGTACAATCTTAAATTCTAAGGGAAAATGGTTTCCAACCCAAAATTCTTTACCTGGCTAATCAATCAAGTGGAAGGCTATGGTAACCTGTTCAGCCATGCAAAATGAAAAATAAAAATTACTTCCCCACTACATCCTGGCACTATCTGTGGTTGTATGCCAACAAAATAGAAACTAAGCCATGAAAGCTAAGAGACTTTGCTAAATTAAGGAAATTGGGACTTAAATACTGAAAAGAGTGGAGGGGGAGAATTCCCAAGAAGGAAGTGGAAAAAACTCCTTAAACAGGCAAATCTGAAGATGACAAATGTGCAGCTCACCAAAAAGGCAAATTAAAAAAAAAAAAGGAAATTATCAATTCTAGGAAAAATGAAATTCTGACAAAAACAGAAATGAAAGCTTTGTATACACTTTGGCTTATAAGGGAACAACAGCATGGCTAATATAAACACTGAATATTGAGTTAACCAAAACTTGTGATTTAACTTTATTTTAAGAAAAAGGAGAAAAGTGGGAAACTAAATTCTTTCTGCCATATAAAAGTGCAGTTGAGAATGCAAGTTGAGAAGTGCAGCTGAGAATGCAAGTTATGAATCAAGAGAAAGCAAGAGGGTATTTAGAAAATGGTGACAAAATACCAGAAGAACCAGCTCAAAGACTAACAAATGGCTGCATCTACAGAACAGAACACAATGCTGTAGGGAAGGGCATCCTAGTGTCCTTATAAGCCTTCTTACACAACTTCATTTTTTTAAAAAGAATTATAAGATTTTTACTTATTTTTATTTATTTTGCATAGAAAAATTGGGGTGTAGGCCAGAGGTGTGGGTGGGTGAGAGTATTCACTAGAGACAGAGTGGGGAGCAGAACAGGCAGATCTACTGAAATACACTGCTTAGGGGAGCAGCAGTGAAACAGGAGAGGTCTGCTGCACCATGTGGATGAGCTGCCTGGCCAGGGATCAAACTCAGGCTGTCAGTGAGGTGGGCCGTCTCAGTGATAGCACTGAGACTTAAGCCATAGGCCACCAGGGAGGCCCCCTACAACTTCATTTTTAAACTGTGTCTTTGTATTATTTAATGAAGTACTCTGGCCACCGAGAAAATACAACGGGCAAGTGTGATGATCTAGCCTAAGAGTATTGCAATTATTACTATATTTTCCAAGAATCAAGTGGAGCTAATGATTTTTAAAGACAGAAATTGAGGTTTTGCATGACTTTTTATCTTGAACTCACAGTATTTACATTTATTTTAAAAGATTCCGGTTAAAGCTGAGTACAGGAGTACCTTGGAGATACTACGGGTCCAATTCCAGGCCACTGCAATAAAGAGACTATTGCAATAAAGTGAATCACACAAAGGTTTTGGTTTCCCAGTGCTAATAAAAATTATGCTCATATAGTAAAGTATGCAACAGCAGTATTTCTTTTAAAAAGGCACATACCTTGATTAAAAAAGAAACAAACTTTATTTCTAAACAACGAAAAACAAAGTGGGCACATATTGTTGGAAAAGTGACACCAACAGACTCACTCATAAGGCTTACCACAAACCTTTGCTACGTAAGATTCACAATGAAGCAAAGTGCAATAAAATAAGTCATGACTGTAATCTAAAGATCAACAACGAAAAGAAAATATTAATCACTGCTGCCTTCAAGACAGTGTGTGTTGGGGCGGGGGGCGATTTTGCAGCCCTGCCGCCCTCAGTGGTGCTAGACAACCAGGCAGTAGGAATATCAGGGGACAAGGCTGGCACTAAGTCAGCTGTCCAAAGGGAAGCAAATTGGAAAAGTCCTTTGGCTTTGAGTTCTCCTTGGCAATGCAGATCCAGGCAGAAAGCAGAAGCAGAAAAAGACCAAACATATGGAAAGGTGGTAAAGCAGACAATCCCTGAAGCAGTCAGATTCACCTAACAGATTCACAGATCTGAACTGATCTGAGGTGGTTAAGTAAAAGTCCATAGGCCTAACATTGGTAATAATATTAATTATAGCTCAGATCCAGTGCTACATCGGTGTTCAGCCATCCACTCTTCCACTGATTTCCTTTATTAACTGTATCAACAGATGTTACTGGTTTCCTACTCCTTGTAACTACTACAGAAGATAGTACTTTTTGCTGCTAGGAGGATTCTCCTGTCAAGATGCAGTCTACACACTTTCATTTTCCCTGCAAAATAAACCTGTGAGTAACAAAAACAATTAATCCACACTATCTTTCCATACTCTTTTAACTGTCAATGCTTTTAACTGTAGCATGAAAATTATCTTTTTTCATCTAGTGGTCCCTGTAGCCCAAATGAAATAGGTCTGCCTAAGCAAACACACCAACAAGACAAGAGTTACGTAATAACTCTAGTGGATGGTAGGCACACATCTGAAGATACACTGGGAAAGAGGGATGATCATGAGAAAAATGACATTCCTAGGCAACACCCACAGATCTCATGGATCTTTATCTTTGTGGGAGCCCAGGAATTTGCCTTGTTGCAAATGTATCAGACAATTCTCACACAGTTAAGTCTCAGGGATTATGACATAACCCAAACCATAGGGTGACATCTATGCTTTTATAACCAAATTCTCTGTCAAGCTGACTTTCTATAATCCTGTTGTCTATCTCACGTTTCACCCTAATTCCAGAACCACAGAGAAATGCACTTACTCTGAGGCAAGTAAAGGGGATTAAATCCGACAACATACGCCATACTGGGCATCAAGGCCACGCCAGCACTCTGGTTGTTTAGCGTAACTCATCACAACCTACAGGACCCACTTTTCAGGAATGACTTAAACATGGTAAAGCCATCACTGACTGACATTTTATTATTAAAACTATGTTCTTCCTTTTCTAAACTTGCACTATTCAAGACCTGTTGAGCTAAAACTACCTTATACTGCAGCAGAAGAGGTGTGAGTGTTAAGAAAAGCAACAGGTGCCCAGTGGTCCCAAGGACTTTCTTCTCTACTCCACAGGACCTTATCTATGATCCAAGATTTATATGGAGTAAGTGTGGATATGCCAAAAAAAAAAGGGGGGGGGTAGTAAAGGGACCAATTCTAGCAGCTATGATCTACACTCCTAACAAGTCTTGCCTTCATATCTAGTCAGACTTCTTTAAAATGTGACTTAGCATAACCTAGTTATTATAGATCAAGACATCCAAATTTAGAGAATCTAGGAAAACATTGAGGGAAGCTCTACTGAAACTCAGCAGTTTGCCACTGATCTGTCACAAGCCTACTTGTACAAAATTAAGCAGATTCCTTCCTCTCAAGACATTCAGTCTGAGTAAAGATAATCTTTGAAGACTAAGCCATCACTCATTTCTGAAAAGAGTTGTCTTTTTTAAACATGATCAAAATCTAACATGTGATTACAATTTAGTTCACTTAAAGTTCTTTGTTAACATAAATTCATTTTTCATCAGTAGCAGAAAAACCACCTTTTAACTGTGGCCTACAACTCAAACTATGTTTGTAGAGTAATTTAGAAGTAATAGCCTTTGGCCTGGGATAAAAGTTATAACAGATATCATTACTTCAATTTCATTTCATAAAAAAAAATGTGTGTATATTTATGATGCAAACCTGGTGATCATATTCTAATCCGTATCTTTATTCTTATTCCCAGAATTGTAACTTTGGTTAAGAGTCACATTCTAGATCAATTAAAATGAATCTGCTATAAAAGTGTGGTAGGCCTGGATGTATTCACTTTCTTGAATTGTTTGATCTTAGCTGCTTTCTTCACTCTGTTTACATTAGAAAGTTCAAACTCATTTTTCTGAAATTCCAGGAACTGCAATGTCTTAGCCCTATTTTATTGACCAGTCTCAAAGTATTAAATCTTTCTAAAATGCTAATGAAAATTTCTTTTCCCATTTGGGGCTGACAGCAGGGGGATGCACTGCATGGGCTCCTATCCTTAAATAATGCAGTGTGAAAATTCTCTAGGCAGTCTGATTTTATTAAATCTACTAATCCATAGCTAATTTTAGAAGGTTTTGAAAACAAACTCTTGATCTTTGCTGGGTCAAAGTTATTTGTCGTAACATTGGTTTACATTGTTGTAGGTATCTGGTAAAGGTTTTACAATTTACATAATTACATGATAGAAACTCTGAAATTCAGTAATATCATGAGCACCAATAAGAATAGTGCTCTTGCAGTAATGAGATGTAAATTTATGCAATTTGGACAGTAATTTGGTTTATATAAAGAATAACTGTAATTGCCATGTACTTGCCCCAGTAATTCTAGTTCTAGGAGACTAAGTCCTACAAACATAATCTAAAACATGAAAGAGAGAAAAAGCTATTGGCACAAATATGTTCATCTTACTAATACACGCAAAAAAACCCAATATGAGATCTAAGAAAATTCAGATATAGGCACTTATTCAAACATTTTAAGGTCATTTGAAAAGATAACGTGATATGCAAAAGTTTTGAAATAGTAAGGAAAAAATATTCACAATAAACTATCCAGTAAAAGGAGGAAGGGAATGATACATGATTTTTAAGTGAGTCATAACAGTATTTGCACAACATTGCTTATATATATAAACAGAAAAATAGGAACATTAGTCAAAAGTCAAAATCATATTCTAAGAAGGCATATGATTATGTTATATTTTAATTATTTTCATTTCCCAATTTTCTTAGTATATAGGCATGGGACTCTGAAAATAACCCCCCAAAGATGCATAGATGCAGGTGCATAAAAGCAAAAACCACCTCCTAAGAGTGTTTCTCATCGGTCCATCCATTTAAATTAACTATTTGTGAAAAAATAAGCATTCTATAAATTTGTATTTATTCATTTATTAACTAAACCCAGTAAAGAAAAGTTTGATATCCCAGAAATATTTTAGAATTACCAAAGTCGAAACGAATGTACAAAACAGTACATCTTAGCCAATTGTTCAAATGTCTACCCAACTAGCACACCTGCCTAGTTTCTCCCACTGCACTGTCATAGAGATGGGCCTCAGTCTCCCCATTCCTTGGCACTGAATCCAGACTCCCATAATGCATCAGCTTAACTGTACCAACACAGTGTCTACCAACAGAACTCTACAGCTGTAGAGCTTTTAAATAAGCACCATTTAAAAGCACAGTCACAAGCAAATAAAAATGATTTTGAAAAATGTGAGCTACTTAATGTGCCTGTCTTAACAGCAAGGACTGGAGTCGACCTCTCAAACCAGTGCCACTGCAAGTACCATCAGAAACTCCATTCACACTCATCCAAAGACAAACAGACAAAGGGAGGGGCAGAAAGTCACGCCAGCAATTAGGCAATAAAAATTTCAGCTCCAGCGTAAGCACTGTGAAACATTTCTTGGGCAGTCTTTGTCCAAAAATGAAATGAATCACAAAATATACAGAAATGCAGGTGATTCCTTCCTATCCCCCTTTCTCGGGTTTGTGAAAGGGAATCAAATTGCATTGGTTTGAGCAAGTGTTGCCTGGGAGACAATCAGGCAGCTATAGTTTAAGACAGAGCCCCAGGGCCTCCCTGGTGGCGCAGCAGTGGAGCGCTGTGCTGTGGAGCTGTGGGCAGCGAGCGACCGACCGGAGTTCGACGCCCAACCAGGGAGAATCCCACATGGTGCAGCAGACCTCTCCTGCCGCGTCCGCTGCTCCCCTCAGCAGTGTATTTCTGATCTGCCTGTTCTGCTCCCCGCTCTGTCTCTGGCGAACCCTCTCGCTGCCCCATGCCTCTGGCCTGTACCCCAGCTTGTATGCATAAATAAATAAATCTAAAAAAAAACAACATTCTTCCATGTGGGAAAGAAAAGAGAGGCAAAAAGGTCAAAGGAATTTTTAAAAATTACTTGAAGTACTTACATTGAAAAAGTAAGTCATATCACTGCAGTCTACCCTCTAAAGATGTTGACTCAAAATCTGTCTACAACTTTCTCCACAACCCCCCCCCAAAAAAATAAAAAATGGGCAATGACAAAAGAGAGGGAAAAGAATATTATTTCAACTTTTACCAGAACTAATATGCAGCCATACATGGAATACAAATCACAATAGCAAAAGAAAGGATTGTGAGGGCAGTGAATACAATGAATAAGATATTCATTAGAGTAAACCTCTAATAAGGTTTTATGTGGAAATTTTCATTCAGAAAGGAAAAGTTAAGGACATAATAAAATCCCATTTCTAAAATTATAAAAGGCATGGAGAGACCACAAAGGTTTATCATACTCTGGGAAACTGATTTCATATATTCAAGAAAAATAATAAACAGTACCTCTTGAGAAACATTGCTAAGCACCACTTTAATTTTTTTCTCAAATTAATTCCATTTGTTTGTCAGTCATTTACATAACTCTATAATTTGGGACAAACATTTTCAACCCTGCATTTATGCACATGCTCCACTCACCTTTCCCTGAAAAGTCAGACTAACCACCACTTTAAATGTGACTGGCAGGTGTAGGACAAACGATGGCAGAGGCAAGAGACAGAACGAGGTACAAGGAGAATTCAGGGCATGTCTCTCCTCACTCCCAAAGGCAGGATGAGTGGTAAGCAAAGTTGGTAGCCATAGGGTGCAGGAGCACATACCTGAGCTCCTAAAGACATGTTAACCTTTCTGAGTAACTCTTGGTGCCTCATTCAGAGCATCTGGTATAACAAAGTGTTCCTGTTACATCTTGCAATCTCCCCATCAGTTAAGCCTAACTTCCCATCCTGTTTCACCACAACCACCTATAAGATGAACCTGCTTTGCAGTCCAGACCAAGGGAGGACAACCCAAGTCCCCACCACATGCTCTGAGTTCTTCCTAGCACCTCTTAATCTCTTACTACTCACTGGCACCTACAGTGATGTGGGAGCACATGTGTGGAAAACCTTTGAGTACAGGAAGTGAAGCAGATGGGAGCTGAAAGACGCAGATGGGGATGTGCATGACAAGAGATTTCTCAAAACTGAGGAGTGTTGGTTCATATCTTTGAGGGAAGGAAGAAATGCACCAGCAAAAAGAATGAGTAGACTAGAAAAGGCAAGCCCATTCTAAATCTGAGCCAACACCTGTAGTCAAAGATCTAAAATCAAAATAACTTCATGCCTTTTTTAAAAGTAAAACACTTCCCTAAAAATCTCAATGACATTCTTCAAAAAAATAGATCGACTACTGATGAAATTCATATGGAACCACAAAAAACCTCGCATTGCTAAAGCCCTCCTAACTAAAAAGAAAGAAAATGGAGGAATTTCACTCCCTGATTTCAAACTATATTACAAAGCCATAATAATTAAAACAGCATGGTACTGGAACAAAAACAGACAGAAAGACCAATGGAACCGAATAGAATACCC
>PVIJ01021275.1:0-18860 GCA_004024925.1 Scalopus aquaticus | reverse complement strand
GCCATACAGCTTTCCATAGTGGTTGGATCAGTTCACATTCCCACCAGCAGTGTAGAAGAGTTCCTTTTTCTCCACATCCTTTCCAGCATTTGTTGTTGCCTGTATTTTTAATGTGTGCCATCCTCTCAGGTGTGAGGTGGTATCTCATAGTGGTTTTGATTTGCATTTCCTTGATTATAAGTGATGTTGAGCATTTTTTTCATGTATCTGTTGGGAACAACTAATCTTTGACAAAGGAGCAAAGAAAATGCAGTGGAACAAGGACAGTCTATTCAATAAATGGTGCTGGGAAAACTGGACAGCCACATGCAAAAAAGTGAAGCTAGACTACTGCCTCACACCCTGCACAAAAACCAACTCAAAATGGATAAAAGATCTAGACGTAAGACCTGAAACCATAAAATTTATAGACGAAAATATAGGCAAAACTCTACACAACATACATCTCAGCAAAATCTTGAAAGACACATCCCCCAAAGTGAAGGAAGTGAAGGACAAGATAAACCAGTGGGATTACATCAAAATAAAAAGCTTCTGTACAGCAAAAGAGACATTAACCAAAACAAATAGACACCCTACCATCTGGGAAAAGATCTTTGCACACAATACATCCGATAAAGGACTGATAACAAAATTTTACAAGGAACTCACACAACTGAACAAAAACAAAGCCAATTACCCATTCAAAAAAATGGGCAGAAGAGCTCAAAAGGCACTTCTCCAAAGAAGAAAGAGACGAATTTATTGACATGCTGGAAGTAAAAACATTGCTTCATTGTTTTGGGAATCCAATGGAGGAAGATACTCAAGGAAGATACTTGTCACTCAGCTTGTGTATGTTCTAACCTTAGAGTTTATTTTATTTTATTTCACTTATTTTTTTAAAGATTTATTTTTGCATACAAGCTGGGGTGCAGGCCAGAGGTGTGGGTCGGTGAAAGGGTTCACCAGAGACAGAGTGGGGAACAGAACAGGCAGATTGACCGAAATACACTGCTCCAAGGGGAGCAGCGGGTGAGGCAGGAGAGGTCTGCTGTGCCATGTGGGAATCTCTCTGGCTGGGCTTCGAACTTGCGCCACAGCTGCCAACACCTCCACGGCACTGTACTTAACCCATTGCGCCATCAGGGAGGCCCCTTAGAATTTATTTTAAGTTACCATTTTGTAACTTGAATATTGTTTCGTCCCACTTTTAATAATCAAAATTGATTAAAATATGAACAGCCACGTGCAGAAAATGGAAACTAAACCACTCTCACATCCTATACAAAAATTAAGCCAAAATGGATTAAGATTGGCTGTAAATATAGAAACTATAAAATACATTGTAAAAATAATTCATGATATTGACATTATGTATGTCTTTGGGGACTCAACTCCAATAGCAAGGAAAACAAAAGCTAAAATAAACAAATGGGACTAATCAAGCTAGTAAAGTTCTGTACAGCAAAATAAAATATCGTTAAAACAGAAAGACACCCTACTAAATGGGAGAAAATGTGTGCTTGCCATACATCTGACAAGAAGCTAATATCCAAATGGCATTGGCATTGATGGTCTTTCGCTATTGAACCACTGTGAAAGCTGTGTTGTACATGTAGCACAGCATATATGCAGGGTCCAAGGCTTGTCTTGGTCACCAACCTTGCATCTGAAGTAAAGATGATCACTTGAGAAGTGATACTTTTCTTCTGTTTGGCAAATGTCACTTCCCCACAAATAGAGCAGAAATTGTCCACGCTATTAACACACTTTCGAGGCATGACTGTTCTGTATTGTGCCTAAATGGATAAAATAATAACAGGTCTATGGAACAGTAGATTACACTGTCTCACACAAAGTCTGAAATATTTTCAACGCCAACCTTTCTGACAGGGCTTTCTATAGCTGCTGACGTCAGCTTACTTCAGCAGCCGCCTGGCAGTAGTATTGCATTGCATCAGAAAATGATGCCATCAACTCTGGATGATGTGTGCATGATAGTATTATGCAATGTGATGTAATATTACAGCGTTCTAGGCTGATTTAGGATACTGTTGCAGTCCTACTGGATAAATTTACACGGTGAAACATATAAAATGAATTATATGAAATATCTTCAAAATGAGAGCTAATAAAAAAATGTTCAGGGTTATATTCATGTTCAGCGCACCAAGATACTACAGATTAGGGCCTTTTAAAGTCGGTAATGATCTCAATGTTGACCAGTGTAATCAAAAAAATGGGCAGAAGAGCTAAATAGATACTTCTCTAAAGACTTACAGATGCCAACAGGCACATGAAAAAGTATTCAGCATCACTTATTAATCAGGAAAATGCAAGTCAAAACCACAGTGAGATACCATCTCACTCCTATGAAAATGGCCCATATACAAAGAATCCCGATACAACTAATGTTGTGGCGCATGTGGTTAAAAAGGAACCCTCATACACTCTTGGTAGAAATATAGCTTCGTCTAGCCCCTATGCTAAATAATATTGATGTTCTCAAAACAGTACACAACTTTGTACTACTCAGATATAAAAAAATGAACTCTTGCCGTTTGCCATAGCTGGAACTGGAGGCAATTTTGTTAAGTGAATTAAGTCAGAAGTAAATAAATGCTAAATGACTTCACACATATGTGAAACATACAAAAAACAAAAACTCATCAACAACAAAAACAACAACAGAACTGACAAAATTAAACCAAAATAAATTCTAGAAATATGACTGCAGAGTTGAAGCTACTAGAAGGGTAGTTCAGTGGGGTTGGGAAGTAAGGTAGAATGGGACACAATTGTCTATGGTACAGTACTATGGGCGCTTGGATGGTAGGGTTGTTTTGGTAACATATATCTAATGAGGTATGAATCTATTCCCCTAAATCATATACAGTGTTTTTAACCAATGTTCCTAAAATGGGGAAAAAATATAAACACATGTAGAAAAAAAAAAGAGAACAGTGAAGACTGTTGAGAAAAAGAAACCCACTTACACTTTTGGTGGGGTGGGAATGTAAACAGTTCAACCTCTAAAGAGAACAATATGGAAGTTTCTCAAACTGTTAAACATAAATCTACCATATCATCATGTGTTTCCACTTCTAGGTATCTACCCAAGAATGTAAAAACAAAAACAAAAACAATTAATTTGAAGGGACATATGCACTCCAGTGTTCATTGTAGCTCTATTTACAGTAGCCAAGTAATGCAAACAGCTCAATTACCCAAGGGCAGATGCATGGATTAGGACAATGTGGCATATGTATTATGTAAACAATGGAATACTACTCAGCGAGGAAAAAGACAAGCTGTTGAGATTTAGGACAACATGGTGGGACTGGAGGGGATTAGCTAAGTGAAATACGTCAGAAGGAGAAAGACAAATACCAGATTGTTTCACTTATATGTGGACTATAGAAAAATAAAACAAAGAGTCAGACAACCAAAATAGTAACAAACCCTAGAAGTCTGATGATAGAATCGAAGCTATGAGAGGGGGAGGAGAGGGAGATAGGAGGGTGGAGGGAATCCAGTGGATTATTTTGGAGGACTATGGGTGCATTGGTGGAGGGTGTGGTGTGGTGACATACATCAGGATCTCAGAGAAATATATTAGCTTGGCAGTGTTCCTTGCAGCACTATTCACACTAACCAAGATGTGAAAACATTAAATATCCATCAGCAGATGAATAAAATAAAAGTGAATGTAGTATATACATGCAATATAACAGCATCCAGCCTTTTAAAAAACAAGGAAATAGCAATGTGCTACAATATGGAAGAACCTTGATGACATTATACCTAGTGACATCATCCAACCACAGAATGGCAAATATTGCATGATTCCACTTATGTGAGGTACCTATAATAGTCAAATTCATAGAATTAAAGCATGGGGTGGCAGTTCCCAGGGACTAAGGGAAGGGGGAAGTCAGGATTACTAATGGACTATACCATTTCATTCAAGCGAAATGCAATAACACTAAAAATGTTCTGTATATCATTTATGTATGGTCAGCAATAGTGTGTTATATAAACTTTAAAATGTGACAATAGAGCTCATAGAATGTACTCTAACCATAATAAAATTTGATGAGAATGAAATAATGCATATTGCTTTATATAATAGTTGAGCTAACTATTGGTTAAATATTATACTAGACACTTTAAAACACTTCTTTTTATAAGTGATATTATTACCTTCCCTGAAATATGAAAAATCAGAATTTTCATATAATGGTGTATAAGAGAAAGGTTCACCTACATTAGCTATCGTGTAAAAAAAGTCATTTTCATATTTTTCTCCTTCCATATCTAGAGTTCTAGAAATATCTGAAGGGATGGACTACAATGGGAATATTTATAGAAATTATGCAAGATCAGGTTATAAAGTAAAGATAATACTATTATCTCAATGGGGTAAAATTTATATGCTTTCACTAAAACTAAGCATATAAACTTTCATACAGGATCAACAAGTACATTTGGCAAAAATGGGGTGACAACTCACTCCTGGAAAATCCATTTCCCTATCTTAGATCCATAATATATTTCCAATATAATTTTAGGTATTTGCATAAATCATATCTAAAGATGAAGTAATAAAAATGGAATATGAAATAAGGAAACAGCTACAGTCATTTAATATGACACATTTTGAACATAAGAAGATGAAAATGACATGCTTGACCTTAAAATGCAACTGTCCTTTTTATAGATCATTCTGTTTGTGTTAAGAATGTCAATCAAGTATCTCATGAATATATTTCAGCAAGCTATGAAATTTGATTAAAATTTAATGTGGTCTCACTTCTTCCCTAAGTCTGAATGAATTTAGATGGGCAACTATCTGTGAAATTATTTTACTTGTTAATTGTTCATGATCTTTATATGAAGGGAAGTTACAGTTACTTTTACTTTGTTTAAAGCTGATGGAAATTATATTAACTTGATGGCAATTTTATCACTTACATATTCCTAACACAATGTGTAATAAGAGAGTTATTAATGATTAGTACATTTTCTTTGGGAAAATAAGTCTATGCACACAGAAACACATGCATACATATGCACACTAGGGAAAATTCATGATTTCCAGAATATCATTATGTAAAACGGTCCTAAAAGTGTTAGCTTAATGAACACAGATATTATGAAAATTCATGAATATTTGTAAATTGTGTGAAATTGAAATCCGATAAAAACAAAAGAACATTTGGTGTTATTTACTATTGGAAGCTGTCTGAGGAAAGTAACTTACCAAACAACTGATAATAGATACAGAATCTTGTCTCCCCACATAGGGTGTAAACAATGAAGCAGCACGAGAGGTGAAATGTATCTTGCAACCTAACTGGAATGTTGAAGTTGTTAATTGTTGGGACCCTCTTTACCTAGGAATTTTTATTCCTTATATTATTCTAAACCCTTTATATTGCCCTGGAAGAATCTTGGGCATTGTTGGGAGAAAGGAAATCAGGAATATTTAGTGGAGCGAGCAGCAAATATGAGTGGAACTTAGTACTTTATCTTATTTAGTGTTCCTGATCTTTATCATCTTCTGTGCACTGTGTGCTGTGGTGTTTGCAATCAAATAAGGGAGACACAAGGCACATGAACTTGAAAACAATATTAATTTTCTATGTTTTGTAACAAATTATCATAGACTTAGTGACTTAAAACTCTGGGTGTACAAGGCTCCTTTCAAGTTAGAACAGACAGGATGCTTGATCACCCTGGGGCAATAGGTATACATCCTGACATATGACCAGGAACCCCCCAGGGGAGGCGAGGATGTGGTGGGGTGGGGTGGACGTTGACTAATGTGCTTTGTGCCCCAGGGACTGATCAGTGGAACACCTTGTTAGTAAGATTGGAGCCATACTTGGAGATCAGAGTATATCAGCAGACTCACTCTTCCTAAAGCCCAAAATCCAGTATTCAGTTTGGCCTACACTTTTCTCTGTCAATAAAAAGACCAGAATCTTGCTCTTGGGTAGCATCCTGTACCCTACAGCCTGCTCCAGGACTCCTGTTTCTTTTCTCGATCACTATGGTATTGCTGATGCAACATAAAACAACACTCATTTATTAGTTCATAGTTATGTAGGTTAGAAACCAGGCAGGCTGATCTTGTTCTCTGCTTGTAGTATCAAAAAACCAAAATCAAGGTGTTGGCTCTTGTTTTTTTTTTTTTTAACAGTAAACATAGATTTTATTTTTTTTTCATTTTATATTCTTTATTTATATATTTTACATTATTGTGTATTCCCTGTAGGTTTCCCACCACCAATTCACCGTGAACTGTCACCATAGTCCCTTGTGCTCTTTTCTCCCCTGTTTTGAATCCTTATCCTCCCCCTCCCTCGCCGAATGTCTCTCATTTATGGTTGCCTGCTAGTTCTTGGTTTTGTTTTTGTTTTGTTGTTATTGTTATTTTCTCCTCCTGATCTCCTATTTGTTTCCCCTATATTCTTCCTATAGGTGAAACCATTCAATGTTTTTCTTTTTCTTCTGGCTTATTTCCCTGAACATGATCCCTTCTAGCTCCATCCATGTTGCTGCGAATTGCACGAGTTTATCTTTTTGATTGCTGAATAGTATTCCATTGTGTATATGTACCACATCTTCCAGGTGGTGGCTCTTAGATGGAGGTTGTGGGGAGAATCTACATCAAAACTCGTTCAGATTGTTGACTGTATCATTTATGAACAGTTTTAAGACTGAAGTCTCCATTTTATTGCTGGTTGAGGGGAGTTCATTCAACTCTTAGAGGTCAACTATGTTTCCTGGCATGTGGATTCCTACAACCCAAGACAGCAATGGTGTATTAAATTCTAGGCATACTTCCTATTGTTTCACTTCTACCACTAGCCAGAGGAAAATGGTCCATAAGAATATAGTTTCTCAATCTTTACAGGCAACCTATTTGTGGGTTTGGGACTAAATTGTGTCTCTTGTAGAAAACATGTTTTTGGGTCATTTAAAAAAATCCACTTTTTTGGTTGTTTTGTTTTAGTTGAAGTGTTCAGTCCGTTTATAATTCAGATCACTACTGAAGAATTAACATATTCTACTTTGCTATATTTTTCTATATGTATTTTGTTTTTTTTTCCTGTTCCTCTACTCCACTATTACTTGCTTATTTCGTGTTAGATTTTTTTTATAGCATTCCATTCCATTATCTTGTCATTTATTCTGCTATATTTTTAGTGTTTTTCTTAGTGGTTGTTCTGGGTCTAAAAATAATATTAAAACAATCTATCTTTCATTAATACCAACTTTATTTAATGGTATAAAAAGCTGCTTAATATAGCTCTATTTCCTCCCCATTTTGTACTATGTTTTGTACAAAATGCACAATTATAAGTTGATAAAAACAGATTTATGCAGTTGTCTTCTAAATCAGACAGACCATAATAGAAACAAAATAGATTAACACTTTCTTTCATGTTTACCTGTGTTGTTGCCTCATTAGTGTTCTATTTGTAATTCAGATAACTGTCTAAGATCCTTTCATTTCAACCCGAAAGACACCATTTAATACCTTTTTGCAGTTCAATCTACTACTGATATGTTTTCTCAGTTTTTTTTATTATCTAGGGAGGATTTAACTTTTATAAATTATAAATTATGAAGTTTATTTTTTCTGGGTATAGAATATTTTTGAATTTTTTAAATAATTGTGATACAACATGTAACACCTTTTAAGAAAAATTTTAAGTGTACAGCACAATATTGCTAACTATAGGCACAATGCTGTAGAGCACATATCTAGAACTTATTTTTCAGAACTGAAACTTTATACCAGTGGAGTGGCAACTCCCCATTTCTCCCTTCTCCCACTTTTTTCTGGCAACTTGTATTCTTTCTGTTCTCTCCATGAATTTAGCTACTTTAGGTAACTCATATAAGTAAAATCATACAGTATTTGTATTTTGGTGACTGGCTGATTTCACGTGGGATGTCCTTAAAATTGATCCATGTTGTTGCATGCTGAAGAAGTTCCTTTTTAAAAAAAACATACATGATATCCTTTGTAGATGTGTACCATACACCTATCACTTTGTAAAAATGCCTACATTGTCCATGCATTGTTCTCCTGAAGTGAGTGTTTTTATGAGGTTACTTTGAAATCTGTTAGGTAAATACTATGTCTCTGTTTTGTTAGTGTTGGTTTTTGAGTTTTATCATGTTTCATTGTGTCACATTCCCCTATTTTTCCATTGATTTGAGTCTTTGTGTTTGTATCTACATATTACAGAAATTTTCCTCCTGTTTTCACTGTGACTGGTTTTGTGTTTCCTCAGGAAGCAGGAGCTTTCAACTAGTTCATGCATTTCTTGTTGTTGGAATGGAATGGAATGGGGAAAAAGTTCAGGGCTTTCTATTCAGTGATTTGGCTGATGTTACCTGACTATAGAATTTTTGGAGAATTCCATATTGACATTGTTTTCCTTTCATTAGTTTGAATATGTCACTCCACTGACTTAGAGTCTTTATATTTTTGACTAAGAAGTTGCCTATTAATGTTATTGTTATCATTTGTATCTGATGGGTCATTTTCTTTCTTGCTACGTAGTTGTATTGATATTTATGAGTCATTTTTTTTCTTGCTATTTTCATATAGTCTTTATATTCCTTTTGGGAGTTTGAGGTGTGAATCTCTGATTTTATCTTATTTGAAGCTAAGTGAATATCTCAGATGTGTGTGTGAACTTTTTAAATGAAATTCATGTAATTTTAGGCTATTGTTTCTAAAATATTTGCTTTGCTTCTTTCTCCTCTCCTGAGTCTCCTATTATGCATATATTGGTATTCTTAAGTGTCCCACAAATTGCCAAGACAGTTCACATTTCTTCATTATTTTTGCTTTATTTACCTCAGACAGTATTGTCTTTCCAAGTTCACTGATTCTTTCTTCCGCCATTTCAAATGTGCTGTTAAGCTCTGTTAATGAAATTTTCATGTCAGGTATTGTACATTTCAACTGTAAAATTTCTGTTTGGTTTGTTGTAATAATTTCTATCACTTTATATCTATTTTCTGTTAGGCAATATGTCATTCTTATAATTTCTTTAATTCTATAGACATGGTTTCTTTCACTTCTTTGAATGAATATTGCATATTCATTTATATCATATAGGTACATATGTATACATATGTGTATACATATGTGTATATATAGTTATTTAGTTTTTATACAGTAAATGTAATATCTAGGCTTTCTTATGGACAGTTCCCATTCACTGATTTTTTTCCTATGTTTTGGTCATATTTTCATGTATTTTTGCATGTCTTGTAGTTTGTTGTTGTTGAAAACCAGTTCTTTAAAATCATTAAATATGGCAACTCTGAAAATAAGATCCTGCTCTCCCAAGGTTTATTGTTCACTGTTTTTGCCATTTGATTTTTTAGTGACTTTCCTGTAGTAATTTTGTGAAGTCTATGTTTCCTCTTGTGTGTGGGCACTGAAATCTCTGCTTGATTAGATTAGTGCCAACTAATGATTGGACAAAGATTCTAATAAATGCCTAACCAATAAGTTTTTAACTCTTTGCTAAAGACTTTGTGTGTATTTTCAGGCATGATTTCAATGCTTTATAGGCAGCTTATAATCCTTCGTTCACCTTCACTGCATGTCCAAGATCAGACAATAGTGAAAGATCAGCACCTTATCAGAACTTTCTTGGGCATGTGTACTATTGTGCACATGAAAGATGTCTTCCATATAATCAGGAATATATTGGCGCTTTCAAGTAGCTTATGGATATTTAATTTTTAGCAGTCCTTTTAAGATTTTTTGATAGCTTCTTGTTTGCCCCAACTGGTATCACCAACTGAGGCAGCTCTGATACTAAACAATTACTCCTGATATATTTTTAATAAATGCCCATGGGATTGGGCTTTTTAAACTGAGCAAATTCTAAGCCAAATAAACTCACTAGTCTTGCAAATGGAGGAAAATGTCCAGAGAGCTTCCAAATATGTCAATTTATGACAATTGTCTTTCTGTAGGTCTTTTTGAGAAACTCCAAAACTGTTTTCCTTTCATTGGCTGCTAGATTTATTGTTTTCACGGTTATTGTCATTGTGAGGTTAATGGTTTTCAAGGTTACTGTGAGAATCAGGCAAGTTTAAAACGTGACAAAAATCACTGCTATTAATATGTGGATGTCTTTCTTAAACATGTAGAATAGAAAAAAAGTATTATGAATATTCTTATTGTTGCAAGCTTTTGCTTTGTCTCCAGAGTTTTAAAAGTGTTGATTTTGACTTTTCCCAATATTCTTACTGCTTTAGTAAAATAAGTGGTTTTTCCACCTGATAGTCCTTAATTCTTGCCATTTACCCCAAATACAGTTTTAATTATTATTCATTGTTAGTGCATTGACCCTTTGATCATTGTCATTACAAAGTTTCTCTATGGGGGCCTCCCTGGTGGTGCAGCTGCAGCGCAAGTTCGATGCCAGGCCGGGAGATTCCCACATGGCGCAGCAGACCTCTCCTGCCTCATCTGCTGCTCCCCTCAGCAGTGTATTTCCATTGATCTGCCTGTTCTGCTCCCCACTCTGTCTCTGGTGAACCTTCTCACCGCCCGATGCCTCTGGCCTACACTCCAGCTTATATTCATAAATAAATAAATCTTTAAAAAAAACCAACAAAGTTTCCCTATGTATCTAGCAATATTTCATCTATTAATACCTATTGTATATGGTATTAATATCAGTATAAACACTCCATCTTTTCTTAGGCTCACTATTTTATGAGGCATTTTCTGCCATCTTTAACTTTCAACATTTTGTTTATTTTTATTCAAGTATGTCTCTTGTAGGGAACATTTAGTTGGTTATTTTATTCATGCTTAATATTATCTAACTTTGTTGTGTTTAGTTCTGCTATTTTCCTTATTATTTTGGTCTCTGTTTCTCCTATTCTGCTTTTATTTGGATTAATGAACTATTTTTAATATTCCAGCTTAATAACTCCATTGACTCTCCAGCAGTATCTTTTTGGTCTTTTATTTAATGGATTCTCTAAGATTTTAATATGTATTTTTCACTTGACACAGTCTACAAATATTGAATTGCTTCAAAGAACATACAGGAATCTTGTACAAGTATGTATCTGTTTAACCCCTATTCTTAGTATTATTCTCACAAAACATGAGTTTGGTACATTAAATGTTATGAATTATAAATCCTTTAGTACAATATTATAGTATTTGCTTTAAATAGTCATAATCCTTTTATTGAATTTATATGAAAAAGAAAAAATATAATAATATATCTTCCTTTTCCAGTGACCTTCATTCAAGTAAATCTGAGTATGCCAATAACATTGGCAGTGTTATTTCCCTTTAGCCTGAGAAACTTCCTTTAGGATTACTATAATGCTTGTCTACAGTCTCCAAATACTGATTTTTTTTATTTGCATATAACTTTTTGCCTTCCTTTTTGAAGAATTATTTTTTATGTGTATAACTTTTGGCTCAAGTTTTCTCTTTAGTGGTTTGAATATGCCTTTTTTATGCCTTTTGTCTTACATTGTTTGTGTTATAAAGTCATATCCCAATAAGATTATACAATGAAAAAAAGTCATACCCCAATCATGTTGCTTTCTCTTTTTAGAAATGTGTTTACTCCCAGGTGATTTTAGGGTATTCTTTTTACAATTTGATTGTGATGTATCTAGGAGTAGTTATGCTTTTTAGCTTTAGATTTTTCTAGTTTTGATAGTTTCTATTTCTCTTTCCCTGAGATTTATAATCTCTTGAGTCATTAGGTGATTATCCCTCCTAAAAAAATATAAGTTTAGTTTGGATTTAATTTTGAGTTAGTTTCTACTGATTTTGCTATCCCTAAATATAGATTATCTTTGTATCTCTTTGAAAATCTAGTAATTTATTGAATTTGGATAGTTTAAGTATTTTTTTTATGACTCTAAGTTCTGCTTTACTCTTTGGGGGATATTTGTTGTTGTTTCTGTAGACAGTTGCTTATACTATGCATCAAACTCTATGCTATATTGTGCAGTAGGTGATATCTCTGCTTAAAGTTTTTACCTATGATTTTTGTTTGTTGAGGTAACACAGGTTTGCAATACTATGTACAATTTACAGGTATAGATCTATGGTTTTATAGTTTATGACAACTGTCTATTCAACATAGTTTTGGAAGTCCTCACTAGAGCAATTAGTCAAGAGAAAGCAATAAAAGAAATCCAAATTGGGAAAAAAGTAAAACTATCATTATTTCCAAATGATATTTTACATTTAGAGCATCCCAAATACTCCATGGAAAACTAATTGAAATAATAAGCCAGTTCAGCAAAGTGTCGGGAAGCAAAATAAAACACATAAAAAATCAGTTGTCATCCTACATACAAATAATGAACGAGAATAATAAATTAAGAAAACCACACCATTTACAATCTCACCCCCAAAAATTAAATACCTGGGATTAAACCTAACAAAGGAAGTGAAGGACCATTACAAAGATAACTATAAAACATTGCTAAAAGAAATAGAAGACACAAAGAAATGGAAGATATACCCTATTCATGCATTGGAAGAATCAACATTATCAAAATGGCCTACCCAAAGCAATTTATAAATTCAATGCAAACCCTATAAAAATTCCAATGGCATTCTTTAAAGAAGTAGAAGAAAGATTACTGAAATTTATATGGAACCACAAAAAACCCTGAATAGTCAAAGCTCTTCTGACTAAAAAAGGGGGAAGATGGTGGTATCACACTTCCTTGACTTAAACTGTATTATAAAGCCATAATAATTAAACAATATGGTATTGGAACAAAACAGGCACACAGACCACTGGAATACAATTAAGAGTCCAAAGATAAAATCACACATTTATGGACGACTAATATATGATAAAGGAGCAAAGTATCTACACTGGAACAAAGAAAGCCTCTTTATTTTTTGTGGTGGGAAAAATATTAATTTTTCATTAATCTTTTCAACACAACCACCACAGTTTTCCAGGTTTAACTTAGTAGTAAACTTTATTAAAATAATTTCCAGGAGTTAACATTTTCAAGGCTAAGGTTCTGATTAAGGTAATATGGCTATCAATTTAATATAAGTGAAGTTTTCTTAAGGCTAAAAGACTATGATCTCTATTTTTTTTTTGAGAACTAAATTTTTTTGGTAGAAATCACAGATTTGAATTGAATATTTATAGAAATGCTATTAACAATAGACTAAAATTGGACAAAATACAAATTCAACTGGTGAATAAAATACAAAATGTTATTCAGTAATAAAAGTGGACTGCTAATATTGTAACAACATGGATGATATCAAAAACAGGCCATAAGACATCAAGTACACATTATATTTTACGTATATGAAATTTCTAGAAACAGCAAAATTAGACATGCTAGAGAACATTTCCTATATTTGGGGAGTGGGTGCAGAGACTGGCTGAAAAGGACACAAAGGAATTTTTCAGGTGATGGAAGTGAAATAAAAGATTTCAATGATGTCTACACGATTATAAAAATTTACTGAAACTCAAGCTGTATATGCAAGACATGTGAATTTTATGGAATGTAAATTATACCTCTTCAAACTCACTTTAAAACTCGTCAAACTGAACACTCAAAATTAATGAATTTTGATATGTTATACCTATTGGGGTGAGTTTAAAAGAAAACAAAATTCTCAAATTATACATATAAAATTGTACTTTATTACACATAAATTATATCTCAACAAAAACAACTTTTTAAAAAGATCACTGTGTATTTCAAGAACAAGTCATATACTGATATCACATACAAAAAACCCATTTACTCAATAAATGTTAAACTCAATGCCCACCTAAGTTTTAGTTTCCGACAATGAATGGTCCACACATCATCTTCATAGAGAAGGAACTTAGCTATAACTAAAGCTAAGCAAATACAAGTCAAAAGTGAAATATACTTGAGCTAGTCATGCAAGATATTTTTTTAAAGATTTATTTATTTATACATACAAGCTGGGGTACAGGCCAGAGGCGCGGGGCGGCGAGAGGGTTCACCAGAGACAGAGTGGGGAGCAGAACAGGCAGATCAGAAATACACTGCTGAGGGGAGCAGGGGGCGAGGCAGGAGAGGTCTGCTGTGCCATGTGGGATTCTCCCAGGCTGGGCATCGAACTCGCGTCGCCGCTGCCGATAGCTCCACAGCGCAGCACTCAACCGCTGCACCACCAGGGGGGCCCCAGTCATGCAAGATATTAGCTCAGAAATTGTTACTCAGTAAAAAGACAATTTAAACAAAACTGTATATTTCCCAGAGATTATTTGAAACCATTTAAACATTACTCTTTATAGAGAACTATAAAACACTATTTTTAAATAAAAAATATGTATTTGAAATATACTGAATTTGTTTAATATAATAAGCACTATGTAAACTAATTTTTACATCTATTAAATAGATTTCTTGTGCTGACAAATCAAGTTCCTTAAATTATGAAAAAGACTGAGTGCAAATGTCCTGGGTTTACTTTTTTTTTTGTTCACCATGTGGTTAACTGAATATTTTAAGCCTACTGTTGAGACCTACTTCTCAGAAAAAGAGGTTCTTTTCAAAATACCACAGCTCATTGACAATGCAACTGGTGACCCAAGAGATCTGATAGAGGTATACAAAGACATTAATGATGCTTTCATGCTTGCTGTCACAACATTCCTCTGCAGCTCATGGATCAGGTCTTATTATTTAAGAAATACATTTCCTAAGGCTATAAGTGCCAGACAGTGATTCCTCTGATAGACCTGGGCAAAGTTAATTGGAGACCTCCTGGAAATGATTCACCAATCTAGGTGCCATGGAGAACATGCCGGATTCATGTGGCAGGGAGGAAGCACAACGGACTATGCAGGACAATGGATGATTTCGGTGGTTGGTGCACTATGCTAACAACTTGAAGATGGAGGGGGGAATCCTATACTTCTAAAATACCAGCACCAACGTAAACCAATATAAACCTCAAAAAATTTAAATTAAAGAAAGAAAATATAAACAGATATATTTAGAACACTTTTAATTTTAATTTGCTGTTTTCTTATGTGCTATTCATTTCTGTCCCCATTTTCAGTTACAGTCAAATGTTCTATCTTGCAAACTGTACATGTGTAGTGAGAATAAAGAGAATTTAAGTATGGCTGACACTGAAAGAAGCAATGAGGGCATGTGTGAAATAAATCCAAAGTTAATAGAGTCTCAAACCAATTCAATATGTCTTTCAAGACTGCTTAAAAGGAAAATCCATCCCTAGCAATTTATGCATTTATACAGCCACCATTGCTCTGATGGAGGAAAGAATAAGAAATTATTCTAGGCTGGGAACAGAGGTTAGACCGTTTGGCTCTAAGACCAAAGAATAAAACCTTGACTTTTATTCTTTGTACCTCACAAATGATTTAGTTTAAGCTCAGCCTTGAATCATTAGGAAAGTATATTTCAGTGTGGGTACAAATGATAAACAACTATCAGTTAACAAAAATTTCTAAACTTTAATATGTACCAGTTTTGTGTTAGGTGTTGAGGCTACAATGGTGAAATAAACAGATATAGTCTCTGCCATCATGGAGCATACATTATACCAGTAACAATTACTCTAATATTTAACTTTGGTCATAAGCAATAAAATATTGCCCTTAATGTAGAAGAGCTGGTATAAAATAAGGAATAAATAATAGTTACTTCATTCACGTGGTTTATATAGTCCTATTTTCATAGAGGTATGGCTCAACTAAAAGCCATCTATTTTGCTAATTGTAATAATAATAATAGCTGATATTTAACAATTACCTCACTTTGCCATACTGTACTCTAAGCCATTGTCAATCATTAACTTACTTAATCTTTACAATTACCCTGGGATATGAGTATTATGATTTATCTCCATTTTACAAAGTTGGGGTTTATGGAAATGAATAAGGCGTTCAAGGTCATTCAGCTGGAAGGCAACAGATCCACTGTAACCCAAGTAGACTGGCTCCCGGGTCAGTGCCTTTAATCACTCTGCGGCTTATTGGGTATCTAGGATTTGGAATAGATTCATATAGAAGGCAACCTGAAGATTACTTTCTGAATGCATCAAGGTCCATTTAAATTTTTTTTATTTTAGGGAAAAACAAATTCAAGTGCAATTTTGTATGTATGTGTGTGTGTGTGTGTGTGTGTGTGTGTGAAAGATCAAAAGGAAATCATTGATATTAACAAAACTATTGTGACTGTAATTATTTTACTTTTTATTAAGATTTGTAAAAAGTTGCTTACAAATAGCATTTCCAACTTACATATATTTTTTCTGATTAAAAAATATCTCAGAATGTTACAATTCTGCAATCATTAGTTCTGTATCTAAGTACATATTTTTTTCTCATTCCATAGACTTGTATGATGAGTGTACCAGAAGCTGAGAATATGTGCTCAGAGACAAGGAGAGGAATACATGTAAACAGATAACTAAAGTACAATTCAGTGAATGCTAATGAGAACCCTGGAACTGTTTTTTGGGAACATAACTTCTCCATGGCTATTGTTGTTTTTTAATCCATTTTTTAAAAAAAATTATATTATTTTAATTGAGATATTATTGGTACACTTTTCAATTTTAGAAGAGTTCTAAATTTCCAAAATCATTGCAAAGATAGTAGAGAGACTTAATATATATCCACATCTATTTTGTCCTAACATTGTGTGTGTGTATTTTTTTAAAGATTTATTTACTTATTCATACAAGCAGGGGTGGAGGCCAGAGGTATGGGGGGGTGAGAAGATTCACCAGAGACAGAATGGGGAGCAGAAGAGGCAGATCTACTGAAGTACACTGCTGAGGGGAGCAGCGGGCAAGACAGGAGAGGTCTGCTGCGCCATGTGGGTCAGCTCCCTGGCTGGGGATTGAACTGAGCTGCAGTGGCTGTGGATAGCTTCACAGTGCTGAGACTTAACACCTTGTGCCACCAGGGAGGTCCCTAACATTGTATATTAATACAGTTCATTTGTCACATTTAATGAACCAATATTGATATATTTATTGTTATTACTTGAACTATATCGTTCATTCAGCATGCCTCAATTATTTTTCTCATTTATTTTTGTTCCAGAATTCCATGCAGTATACATCACATTTAGGAGTGATGTTTTCTTAGATTCTTTCTAGATGCAAGCTTCTCAGACTTTTGTTATTTTTCATAGCCATGACAGCTTGAGTATTACTGATCAGATATTTTGTGGAACATTTCTCAATTAAGACTTCTCAATTTTTTTTCATAGGTAGATGATTAGATGGAGTTATTGCTTTGGGGGAGAAACAGAATAGTGGTTAAGTTCCACTTTCATCACATCATAACACAATGTACCTACTATGAACATGACGTATCATTGCTGATGTTACTAAAACTGAGCACTTGGTGGGGGAAGTGTTTGTCATATTTTGTCCACTGTAAAATTACTCTTGTTTCCCCCTCTTTTCAAACTGTACTCTTTAGAACTAAGTCACCATAAGCAGGTTACATTAAGTAGTGAGGAGTTTTGCTCCATCTCTTTGAGAATGAGTTACCTACATAAATTATTTGGAGGTCATCTGCAAAGGCAATTTGTCCTTCCCTCATCAATGCCTGTTTTCCTTGTTAATTCAATATTTTATTTCTCTAAGTATGATATGGGTATTTCTTTTGTATTTTAAGTTATACTCCCATATTTTAATTTTTATCTAATATTTACTTTATTGCTAGGATTCTTCCAGGTCCAGCCACTGTGAACTTTTTCATTGACTCCTGTATCCCTTTGACATATTCCAATATTTTAAACAATATCTCTCTCTCTGGCACTACAAAGGAACATACCTTCTTAGGTGACCTGGAAAGTCTTCAGAATGAAGTGGAATTCTGACCTGAACTTTGAAAGATTTGTAAGATTTTGTGAATTTCAAAAAGGTTTGCCATGCAAAGGGGTAACACAGTCAAAGTCACAGAAATGTGAAAGCACATGGTGTCCTCAGAAAAGGGCTAGTTCTGTGTAGCTGCTTCAGAGGGCGAGCAGGAGTAAAAGGAATGCAAAATGTAAAAGACATAAATAACAATAAAAATATATATTATATTAAAAAAAAAGAATGGCTGGAAAGATAAATCGAAGGTGGTTTTTGTGAAGAGCCTTCTAATTTTGCCTTCCTCTTGGAATGTCTAAGAAATATAAAATGTCTAAGAAAACATAAATGGATTTAATGAGGGAAATGATTTTAAATGAATATGCAAAAAATTAAAGTTAGCTAATAAAAACCATTAAAATAAGAATATATATCTTTGCAGTGATGTTTATCTTCTTGCAGTCAAGGCCCAGTACTGTCATCTTCTGGTCACATATCAAAACTGTAATATCTGAAGGGCTGAGACTTTAAAACTGCTAAAACAATGCAGAATCGAACTCCCACTATCACATCTTTGTGATAACAAATGTACAGAATGGTTTATGATTGTGGGACTTATAATTAGAAGTAGTGATAATCTCATAAACTCTCTTGATACATGTACATATGTGTTTGAAACAAACAAAAGAACAGGTAATCATTTATATAGCTATTCACATAGTAGCTCTTGAGTTAGTCGACTTGGGCTGCTATAACAGAATACCATACACTGAGTGACTTAGCCAGTAAGTATTTATTTGTGACAGTTATGGAAGTTGGAAGTCAAAGATTAAGGTGCTGGTTGATTTGGTTCTTTGTGAAAGGGTATTCTTCCTGCCTTACAGACAGCTGTTTTCTCAGTTTCTCAGTGTATCCCCACACAGCAAAGAGTCTCTCTCTCTCTCTCTCTCTCTCTCTCTCTCTCTCTCTCTCTCTCTCTCTCTCT
>PVIJ01021274.1:0-18915 GCA_004024925.1 Scalopus aquaticus | reverse complement strand
GTAATGGGTGAATATTTTCTAAAACATATGAAAGAAATAATAAGATGATACAAAGTGATAATACCTCAAGTAGAAAAATATTTCAGTGTAACAGAATAGCTAATTCAGAAATAGACTCACACTTACTGACTTTATGTGAAAAGCACTAATACAATTAATTGAGGATAGTTTGTTATTTTCAGTAAATGATGTGAAGTATACAAACACATTGGGAAAAAACAAATCTTGACTCCTTCCTCACACTAAGTCAATTCATGGTTCATGTCAATGAATTATAGACATTAAATATATATATATATATATATATATATATATATATATATATATATATTTATATAGTCTAGAAGAAATCATAGAAAATATTGCCATAAGCTGGACAACCAAAATTATTAATGCCAACCACAAAAGACTAATCATAAAAACTGATAACTTAGATTTTATACATTTTAAAACTTTTGTTATCAATAGACTCTGATGAGAAAGTGAAAAGACAAGTCACAGACTAATGTATTTGCTACTACATATATCTGACAAAGGACCAGTCTCTAGAATCACGACTTCTATAACTCAATAAAAAGACAAATAATCATATCTTTAAAAGGAAATGTACTCAGGCCTCCCTGGTGGTCTAGAGGTTAAGTCTCAGCACTCTCATCATGATGGCCCACAGTGGCCTGAATTCCATCCCCTGTCAAGGAGCTAACCCACATATGGGCAGCAGACCTCTCCTGTCTTGCCCACTGCTCCCCTTAGCAGTGTATTTCAGTAAATCCACCGGTTCTGCTCCCCACTCTGTCTATGGTGAATCCTCTCAACGCCTGCACCTCTGCCTATACCCCAGTTCTTCTACACATAAACACAATCTTTAAAAAAATTAAAAAGAAAGGAAAATGACTCAACAGGAAGTCTATGATAGAGGATATTAGGATGGCTAAGTAGCATACAAAGATGTTCTTTACATCTTTATTTCTCAGAAAGAAACTAACAAAATGACAAAAAGATAATACTACATGTTTACCAGTAAAGCTAACCTGTGAAAGCATCAGCAGGATATGAATCAATTAGAGCTCTCCTATATCACTGATAGGAGGGTAAAATGGAACAAATATTTGGAAAATTGGCTGTTCCTACTAAATATATACACTTTTCATATGACTTGACAATTCCACTCTTAGGTATGTTGCCACAGAAATAAGAAATATACACCAAAAGACACAAATAATGTCCTTAGTAATTTGATTTAAAATGGCCTCATATTGGAAACAGCCAAGATTTCCATCAAAATGAGAATGGATAAATTGTGATATATTCATACAATAAAATATTACAAGGCATTAAAAACATTATCAGTACATGCCACAATCTAGATAAATCTTGCAAAACAAAGGAAGGCAGTCTTAAAAAGAGTATCTATTGTATGAGTCAATTTATAAGAAATCTGGCACAGACATAACTAATTGATGATCATAGAAATCAGTTTACTGGTTAGTCATAAAGGTAATTATAGGCTCTGATAAGGTAAGAGAGAGTCCTTTGGTGTTGTAGATATATCCCATATTTTATAAGTAACTATAGCTAAAAGATACATTTTAAAAATCATCAAGCTTTAACTTAAAAGGATATACTATATCACTTTTTAAATGAAAGGAATCATGATAATCACAATAAATGTACATGGACAAAATTCATCAATAAACATATTCTCAAGTTGAAGATAAAATGACCCATCTACAAGAATGCTCACAGCATAAAATAACTGAAAAATTTAAAGTAAACAGATTAAAAATTCATCAAAAAAACTGTCTCAGTAAAGCAAAGGCAGTCTTGAAGAAAAATGCAGAAGACAAGGACGGACAAACGAGGATTTGACTTACCATATATGAAGACTTTTTATAAAATTACAGCAATTAAGACACAGTGCTATTGGTAAAGAAGAAGATTCACCTAACCAAACAGAATTAAGAGCATAAATTATATATATTATAAAATCCATGAATAAAGGAGTCCTTGCTGTAAAGCTGAGACAGTATCCTATCTATAAACTCATTGGCAATATTGAAGAATATTGCCATACTATTTCTACTTTCACATCATAAAAAAAAATATAAATATATGAAGATATCCAGTTAGCTAAACAGCCAAAGTTAAAAAGGTACAACTATAAACATTAGAGTTTTATGTTAGAAAATATCTTGGACATTTATAAAATAAAAATAGCAGAAACCACAAAGAAAAATGATGTTATTACTTTTAAAATGCAGTAAGATTAAATGCATAATGAGTGAAAACATTAGCCACAATGGGGAAGAAATATTTTCAAGTGTTATAAATGACAAAGTATGTATTTGCAAATTATATTTTTAAAAGCTCACTTTTAGAGGTGAACTTAATGTATATACAGTTGTTGATATATAATGATGCAAACCTGAAGAATATTATATTAGAATGCAATATTACTTAAATATAAAATTGCTTTAAAATTTATAGCTAAAACAAAATTTTATTTAAAAATTTAGCAAAAATAAAAATTCCTGACATGAATATCAAAAGGACAGACAACTTAAAATTGTGAGGCAAAGGAAATGAAAGGAAATAAGTGAAAGTTAAATTGGTATGCCTAATTAAAATATGAAAAGATGACAAACTCACTAGTAGAAAAATGCAAATTCAAATAATGAGAATTAATTTACATGCATCAGCTGGGTAAAATTATAAATTCTAACACAAAGTGTGTGGAAAGAGTGAAAATCATCTATTTTTAGTGTGAGAATACTTAGAACAACCAATTTGTAAAGAGAGTTGGCAATAGTCAGTAAATTTTAACATGTACATATGTTATACCCTGTATGGGAGGTCCAAATGTCCACATCCTAATCCTTGGAACCTGTAAATATGCTACTTTACATGGCTAAAGAGAACCTGCGATTGTAACTGAGGATCATGATATGAAGATATTACCCTAGATTATCCAGATGGGTTCAATATAATCCTGAGGAACCTTGTAAATGAGAGAAGGAGGTTGGAGGACCAGAGGAAGTGATGACAGAAGGAGAGATCAGAGTGATTCAGTTGCTAGCTTTAAAGATGGAAGTGGGCCACAAGCCAAGGAATGTGGGCTGCTTTCAAAAGTTAGAAAAGGTAAGAATATGGATCTTTCCCTGGAGCCTTGCTTCCAAAAGGGATGCAGCCCTGCCAACACCTTGATTTTAGTCCAGTGAGCCTTATTTCCAACTTCTTACCACTAGAGCTGCAAGATGAAAGAGTTGTGTTGTGCTGAATCACTAACTCTGTGGTACTTTTTTTATTTTTTTTTGCAGAGCAATAGAAAAAGTAATATAAGCTACAATTTCATTTCTAGATATCTTCTTAAACTATCTGAACACACCTGCAGGAATGTTCTTGGAAGTATGGTGATAGTAAGAATTTGGAACCAAATTGTTTCTCAATAGGAAAACAAATTGCAGTTTATTTCTATTTTGCACTATTGAGTAACAGTTAAAAAAAACAACTAGGTGAATATTTTCAACATGGAAACATTTCAAAAGTATTCTTGAGTGATAAAGCAAGTGGTGGGGACAAAGGCAGTGTATGTATTAATTTCCTATGGTTGCAAATTTAACTACAAATTTAGTGACTTAGAACAGTGAGAAGTAAATACCTCACATTTCTGGCTTCAGAAGTCCAGGGTTAAAATCACGTTGTTGGCAGAGCTGGTTTATTCTGAAATCTCCATTTCAGAGAATCCATTTCCCTCCCTTTCCTAGCTTCTGGAAGTTATCTATATTCCTTGGTTTGTGACCTACTCATTGAACTATTTCACCTGCTTCCTTTGTCACACTCTCTTTTTCTACAGCCAAATCTGATTGCTTTTATCTTACAAGGACACCGTCATTACATTTAGGGTTCACCTGGACAATCCATAATAATCTCCTATCTCAAGATCCTTAACTTGATCATACATGCAAGGTCCCTTTTGTCATAAAGGTAACATTTACAAATTCTAGGTGTTAGCACTAGCAATGGGAGAATACATTCATGGTTGATTAGAATGATATTTCATGATATTTCATGAGAACTGAGCCCAATGATGTGGGCTATGAGGAGAGGAGGGACAGGGAGGTAGGATGAAAGTGGCTGAGCTGAGTATATATATTGGGGCCATCATGAGAATGTAAGGAGCAGTATATAAGGCCCAAGGATAGAACAGTGGCCGTAATGGAATGATGAATTTCAGAGGTGGAACTTTCAGATGATCCTAATGTCCAGGTGGGTTTTCTAACTTAGTGGAAAAGTCAGTGGAAGATAAGAGAGCAAGAAATCATGAAAGGATAGAGTATTGACTAGGTTATCAGCTCTGGTGTTTAGCTGATTCTAATAATATAAGGAGCTTGAATATAGAATAAAAGTATTATCCAGGCATTAAAATCAAAAGTAAGTCAGACTAATAATTAGGACAATCCCTTGATTAATTAAATAGATTGTAATTCATTCTGTGGTAAAGGAAACCAATATGAAAGGGGTAGCTTTGGAGGGTAAGATTTCCAGACTATGTGTGGATGCATTGAATTTGAATTTCCTATGTAATAGCAGAATAGATCTGCCCATTAGGTCAAACAGATTAGAATGTTAGAAGAATAAACTGGACATTGCAAGTTATAGATAGTAGATTAAGTAGAGAATTTAAAATAAGATAAACCAATTAGACTGTGCATATTATTTAAATATTCTCAAACTATTTATATATTATGTGTCATTGATTGTACTTTATACTGTCTGAAATTATTAGAATTTCATGTGGGTCTATAATTTATATATCCTTTATATTTTACAAACACACCCACAAATTCATACACATGAAAAAAGAGTTTTGAAAGCTGATCATCAGTTTTTTGATTCCCAGATGATTAATTTTGCTTCTACAGTGCTTGCTAGAGGACTGTGAATATAATAAATGACATATATTTCCCTTTCACTTACCAAATGTTCAAATATCAAATCTATTTTTTGAATCATTCTTCTGAGGGTTTTTTAATGTTTTATTTGTTAAGGAAGGTAATATTGGTTTGCAACACTTAAACAATTCAGAAATACAGAATGCCACCTCTTAAGATGTCTGTTACCACACCACACCCTCCACCACGCAGCCATAGTCCTCCACCGAAGTCCACTGTGCAACCTCCCACCTTTCCCCTCCACCCTTCCCTTCACCTACTGGTACCCTCAGTTTAACAGTCAGATTTCTACGGTTTTGTTTTGTCTTATTCTTTGTTTTGTTTTTCTATATTCCATATATGAACAAAATCATGGTTATATGTTTTTCTACTTCTGGCTTATTCTGCTCAGTATATTCTCTTCCCGTTCCATCCATGTTGTTGCAAATGGCAAGAGTTTATCTTTTTATTTAGCTGAGTAGTATTCCATTGTACTTATATGCCTCATCTTTGCAATCCATTATTCTGTCCTTTGGCACTTAGGTTGCTTCCATAACTTGAATATTGTAAAATAGTATGACAATAGGAATGCATATATTCCTTTCAAATCAGTTCTTTTACGTTCTCCAGGTAGATACCACGGAGCAGAAATTCTGAGTCATATGACAAATTTATTTTCATTATTTTGAGGGTTTTATTTAAATGGAGATAACACTGTTGGCATTGCTGTATTTTGCCGACGTTAAAAGTCTTGTCTGGTCACTCAATTTAGGAAGGAGATTCTGATCCAGTTGACATTTAATTATTTTCCAAATATTCTATTTTTTAACCTCTTGCTAGTGTAACTTAAGTATACTCTATTAGTGACAGATTGCACACTGGTAGAAGAATAAAGAAGTTAGGTAGAATAAAGAAGTACCACAAATTGATTCACTTTTGGTTTAGAAATTTATTCTCAAATTAAATGTTTCTTCATGTATGAGACTGAGCCCTGACCATAGACTGGGTAAATAAGAACATGTTTGAATGTCTACAAGCATGAGGGAATTAATATAATCAATTTTCACACTACATCCTAAAGTCATGTACATGGAAAAAGCAATGGACTTAAAATCAGAAAAACCTGTTTTTAAGTTTTGCTTTCTTATTCATTTTGGCAAATTCCTATTTCTCTGAACTTCAGGTTTTTTTTTTTTTTTCCACCTGGAAGGTGAAGATAATGAAGTGGAAGATATTAAACTATGTTGGTTATGATGGCTTTCTACAAAGATGCAAATATAGTTAGAATTAAGATGGAACTGTAACTTCATTCAGTGTAATCACAGTTGTAAGACAATCTCTAGTAAGGTTCCAATACAACTTAAGATCTTAATTCCTCTAATAGCTGTTACACTCTTTGTACAAATGGATTAAGTCACTTAAAAGTTTTATTCATTAACTTTAAAGCATACCAAGAGAAAAATGAAAATAGAACCTTAAGAGGTCAAATAATAGAAGTGTGATTCATGGTGGTATTCTTTGTATTAATGGTGATTGGTTTGCATTTGGCATTTAGTCACCAAATCCCTCAAAGTTCTCAGAAACTTGCACACTTTTGATGAAAACCCTAAAACCTTAATAAATATTCAGTGAAAAAAAAAGAATTCCAGTTCACTCAAGAAGGGAAAAAGAAGAGAAGGAAAGATGGATCAGTAAACCTCTCCTCTGAAGAGTGCTTTAAAATAAGGCAATAATGGGAGGTTCTTAATGGTTGCTGCTAGTGACAGAGGTAATTGTTGACCTGGCTGTTCCTACAAAATACTGCTCTTCCATCTACCCTAATTATTAGTCCTATTCTTTCTACACTGTTTGGCCAAAAGTTGGTCTGTTCTTAATTTGGGGTCTGCTACATGGGAGTGCTTAGCATTGCTAATTTTGGAACGAATTACTTGAAGTGGAACCTTTAAAAGAAACTAAATACCAAAACCTGAATTCCTAGGTCAGTTTTCTGAAGATTGCACATTATATTTTTCAAAACCAAGATGTCCTTGTAGGCATGTTGTGTTTCTGGAATCTGTGTCAGAAGAACAGATGTTAAAGTACACAACTATATGTCACACAATTTCACCAGCAATGGGTATATAAAAAATGATGATCTTTAATCTGACATTAAATATGATATTTAATATGACATTAAATCTTTAATATGACTTATCTAAAGAACACTAGTGCATGTCTAAAACTAAAATCCAGCAATTAGACTTTAAAGTATGAGTTTGCAATGGAAAGCCTGTGATTTTATTAGTTTTTGCCCTAGTAGTCTTCCCATTTGGGACAGGGGTTTGGTCTTTCTGTCAGGTTGATGGGAAAACAGGGCTGTTTCTCCCCCTGCTTGATGTACTCCGGATACAGTACATGCTCTGTGTCTGAAGGTGGGTGAGGGCATGTTGGAGGAAGCCCAGCTTTGCACTTTCTGGCTGTGTGGATTTAATTAGGCTATACATAGTATAGAAATTGCAGCAGTACAAATAGTTAATTCACTCATTTTTAACTGCAGGATGTTGTTGTCTAAACAGAGGAAGGGGTAAAAAAAAAGTTTTCATTTAAAAACCAATGTTCTTTATTAAATTGGGGGGGGGGAGCACAGACTCCTAGGGATTAGCCACTGGAGAAAAGATCATCCATATGAAGCATCCCTCTGGTTGATTATTAAGAAGAGTCAACATTATAGTTTATATCTAATAGTTTTTAGGTTACTAAAGATTTATGAATTGAATTTCATCCTCCTGAACTTTTATCTGCCGCCTCCAGTTCAGCTGCAGGGATCCTTCACTTTTAGGTTGCAACAGAAATGTGCATAGGAAAGAGGAGAAATATTAGGAGGCTCACTGGGTAGAAACTCAAAGGACGAGGATACTGTCCTCCTAACTAATCTGGTAACTTTGTAACATTTAATTTCTTGCTTATAAAATTCCAATAGTTGTGGAACTGTGGACAAGTCACTCTACTGAGCTTATATTCATTCACATTTTAAAATGAAAATGCTAACACCTTCTAGAGTTGTGTAAGGATTAAATATGGAAATATACACACAAGATCTCTCCAATGAATCTAAAACAGAGTAGCCACCCTTATACAGGTGACTAAACAAAAGGAGAAATACTGCGATTGTTTTATTTTAATGAGGTTCATGTGTATACAGCTACTTCATATTTGCATTAAAGTATTGCAGGTTACAGAAACATTTATATTGAAGTGCTACTCCAGTAGGCATCTGCCTAATTTAACAGTCTACTCTCAGATTTTTCTTTCTCAAAGTTGTTAAGAGTTGGTTGGATGGGGATATAGAAAATATTAACACTAAATTATTACCGCATTTTGGTTAAAGTACTTTCTTCTCACACAAGTTCTAGGTGTAGCACATAACCAGGAAATGTATTCAAAGCAAGAGCTAATTGAATGGTACACTGGGCACCTGGATACAGCTTTTTCACTTCTCCCGTTGAATGTTATGGGGGAAAATCTAATATTAGGGAGAACATGCTCTTTGGAGAATATACTAAAAATATAGCTCTTGTTTTTTTAAGTTAAATGTAGCTGATACCTTCTCACATTTGTCAATCGAAGAGATAATTCTTAGCATCTTCCTTACCCCTCCCATTTCTTAGCTTAATATTTTATTTTTTAGGTAGTTTGGACACATGGAAAGAAAGGATAGCAGATAGGAAAGCATGTGATTTTCCTAAAACTAACAAATTATATGCCTCTAGAGTAATTAAATTATGATCTGTGACTTTTTCAATATGGATTATCAAACTTGGTGCTTTTAGAGCTTTCAGTAGATCCTTTGAACGTCACAGCTAACACTTCACTATTTTCCCACCTGGAAACCTACCTATCTCAAAAGAGAAAAATATGCTTTCCTACTTTAGTTGTTGAAGAACATCTTCATATGTTTTATCAGCAAAACAAAACATACACATTGTGAAAAGGACAAAACATGCAGAGTGTGAAAAGAAATCATGTAGCTTACGTAGGCACATATTTTTACATATTTGTTTCTAAATGTACAAACAGGATCTGCTCTACAAAATGCTCAAGGATAGTATTTGTTTCAAATTTATGTAATCAGCCATGTTGCAAGATGGTGTTCAAAAAGAAGCTTAAAGATGTGTTGTGCTTGTCTCATAGCTAACAATCTCTCTCTCCCTGTGGACCAGTAAGCAACATAGATGAAAAGAATACTGAACATCAAAATATATAGTAAATTCAAAAATGCCTTTGCACTTGAAAAGAATAATCATAACTAAAATATAAGCTCCAGCCAAGAGAGAACATTTTGGATAAGAGAAGAACTCTGTTAAAGTTCCATGGGTTCTGGCTTTTTTGTAGATCTTAAAGTTTATAAACAGATTTCCAGGTATGATACTATAAATTATAACTTGAGTTCTGTTTTTTAAATCTTACTGTTGATTAGAACCCTCAATAGAATTCCCAAAGTTTCTCTCTCATATATTCATTTTAATGGTGCTTTGGCATGCTGGATCTTGTATTTGTAGTTTTAAAGACAGACATTATCGTTCAGCACATGATTTATCTAAATTCTGAACCAGTACATACAAAAAATGATGTAGAAAATGAGGCCTCACTAAAAGAATGGATGGCATAGCCACCCACCAGCGATCAAACCCAAGAATTTTTAATTAGGAAAGAGAACGGGGGGGGGGGGGACAGAGAGAGAGAGAGAGAAAGAGAAAGGAGAGAGAGAAGGGAGAGGAAGGAGAAAGGGAGAAGTAGAGAGGAGGAGGAAGAAGAGGAGAAAGAAAAGCACCCTGGAAAATTAGATTATTACTGGACTCCAGTTCTATTGGTTTATTACAAAGGGCTTCATTCAGCATGCTAAAGTTAAACATAAATGTGTCTCTTAACATGATTTAGAGTTTTCCAAAATAGAGATTATTCTGAAATAATAAAACTTCTTGGCCTGGCTGAGGAACATTGAATCATCTTTTATTAGGAAACTATTTTTTCTTGGGTTACTAAAAGTGTTACATAAGGTCACAATTAGCACATTTGCTGGCCCTAATCTCAGAGATCTGATAAGATCACACACCCAATAGAGCAAGATAGATGGTATGTACTGATAAATTATTCCCCACTGAATTTATACCTACAGTGGGAATATACTGCCTTGCTACCTGTGCAGACCACTTTTTTTTGGCAGACATAAAGGCATAAATAGGTTTCTTGCTCAATTTTGGGTAAGCCTTCTTTATAGTATGACTACTAGAAGAAATTGCAAAGAGTTCTTCAAATCAAAGGCCCAGGCAATATGGAAGATCTTTGACAAAGACTAAGTGATAAAATAATAAAGGGAGGAACTAGTTGTCAGAATAAAAAATTTAACACCCTCTACTCCAAAACTATTAGAACTTATAAACAAATTTAGTATACAAAAGAATACAAAACAACATACAAAAAATCTGTTCTTTCTATACACTAATAATAAACTACAAGAAAGAGAAATTTAGAAAACAACCTCATTAATAGTTGCATCAAAAAATAATAAAATATTGAGGAATAAATTTAACCTAGGAGGTTAAAGACATGTACACCAAAAACCATAAGGAATTGATGAAAGAGAATGAAGACACAGTCAATCGAAAAAGACGGTAATCACTGAAATGATATACTTGCTTATATATTGGAAGAATAACATTGTTAAAACATCCATGTTATCGAAAGCAATATAGATTAAATGCAATTTCTATCAAAATCCCAATGCAATTTTTCACAGAAATAGAAAAAATAATTCTGAAATTTGTATCAAACCATAAAAATGGTGACAGAAAATAAACGACAACCTAAAATTCTGTAATTACATTTCCATTGAAAAATAAAAGCATAATAAAGTACCTTTCAGGAAACAAAATAAGAAAGTTTTTACATGTAGACCATCAAAGAGAGAGCTACTAAAGTAGAGCTACTAAAGTAGAGCTTCAAGAAGAAGAAAATACAGGCCAAAAAAAAAAAAAAAAAAAAAAAAAAAAAAAAAAAAAAAAAAAAAAAAAAAAAAAAAAAAAAAAAAAAAAAAAAAAAAAAAAAAAAAAAAAAAAAAAACAGGATTAAAGAAGAAATAGGGAACAAGGAAATAAATTTATATGGAGATATTTATAAAGAGCATTTACTGTAGAAAAAAAAATCCTAACATAAATTATTAATTTAGAACTGTTTGAAAAATAGGGGGGTTTAAAGAGGTGGACCATAGAGATTATATAAAAATTCATTGAGCTATATGTTTTATATTTGTATGTTTTACTGTATGTCAATTACACTCGAGTTCCAAAATGCTCCTAGAATTATAACTCTCCTGTCCCATTATCGTTAACTGAAAGTTAAGTATCTTCATTGTTTTAATGGGTTTCTATTCACTATGGGGTTAAGGGAGGTACTCCTGACCTATGTTATGGTAATGACTGAACACACAACACCTCATCCGGGACAGATGATGTCAAGAGCAGTTCAGGGAAAAGTCCAGGGAAGCAGAATACCACTCCATGCAGAAGACATAGGGATTCCTGTCAGGAGCAAGCAAGGGGGTCAATTGGAGGAAGGCTATATAGTATCAAGAGATTGGGGTGGCCCCTGGTTCCCATGGGAGAAGGTGATTTTGGCTTATTTAAATAATGTTGTGCGCTGGCAGGGAACTAAAACTCACTTCTCAGGGGTAAGCCAGAATTGTGCCCAGTTCTTTTGCAAAAGAAGGATTGCTTGGTTAAACCACCTTAGCCATGGAAGCAGACCTTGGAGGAGAATTTTCAAGAAACCTATTCAAGTCCCTCCTGGTTTCTCCCAGAAGTCCAACCAGCATATACTACAGGGCCTCAATTTTTAGCCTTATACCACAATTATTGCCTTGTATAAGAACTTTAACCAATCCCTGAAAATAACGTGCAAGCTTTAGCAATTTTTAGGTAGTTATTTGAGGAGTATGTCACTTAGTAATATATCTATCTCTTATTTCTATTGATAGTAGGTCCAAGAAAGTACACTTAGAATGAAAAAAGGTAGAAATGAAAAAAAGGCATCATGTGGAGCGATAATTATATTTTTGAATAAAGGGCAGGTGGAAAGGGTATACAGTCTCCAATAATTGGTGTTTCTTCTTCCAGAAGCGTCTGTCTGTGTGTGTGCATTCGTTTGTATCTGAAAATAAAGGTCCATGCTCAGCAGACTCAATGGGTTATCTACTTCCACACCACTCGGAGGGCTCCCAGTGTTTATCAGAGTCCTCTTGCCGTAGGATCCAGAGCCTGATCATCAATTACTCAGGCTTAAAGAAAATTCTGATGAAGTGAGTAGGGGGAATCCTGGAACAAAATTAAATTCTGTAGGTGGACATGTCCAAAAAGTGTGAGTCAAAATCAAAAGGTAGTGAGGTCTAAAGAAAGAAGATGCTCTAGGAAGGAAGAAGGAGATCTCTGGATGAGAAAGTTAATTTAGGAAAAATATGTTCTAGAAGATGCTCCCAGCAGAGGAACACAATTCTATGTATCAAAATTTCCACCCCCCACCATGTCTCCCTTATCTCTTGCAATTAGTTATTTCTTAAAATTTGGCCAGTATGAAAAAAAAATCAATCAAACCTTAGAAAATGATGTTAGAAGCAAAACTTTGTTTTATAAGATTATGAACAGATCCTCTGGAAATTATGTAGCATTTCTGATATATTTGGATTAGCGTGAATTTTTTTCTGTGATGTTAGATTTCCCTCACCAAGCCATCAGTCTTTAAATAAACCAAATGACTTCTAACTAGACATTTCTTTCTTGAACTTAGCTAACAATATTTTCTGTCTACCTTTAGTTTCCTGTAAAATCCACCCAAAGAGAAATCTAAGCTTTTCTCCCTTGCAGGCAAATTTGAAATAAAACTTTGACATGTGCTCATAATCAACTCGTCTGAGAAGCTGCTTTAAAAACAGGCAAGTATCTATTTTTCATTATAAAGAAAACATATGGTAGAATTTATTTCATGACTGCAACCATTCTCCTATAGTTAAATAGAACTCTCTAATTAGAAATGTAGCAGGGAGCATAGGAGAAGTAGGAGAGGCAAAGCTGTTAGACTACAAATATTGAAGATGAGATTTTAACCAAGGAGTCAACCTTGCAGAAGGGTGCAATAGCTTTTGAATCTCAACCTGTCCATTTGTAAGCATTCCAGAAAAATCTATATCTGATTTAGTGACTGAAAGCCTCATATGGTTTCAGAAAATGAGAAAATAACTAATAAAGGATTTGAGAAGTCTCTTGCAGAAAATCCAGATCTCTAACACATCAAATGTAATTCATCAGCTACAGTGGTTTTTACCCAATATAACTTCCCCGCAACTTCCAACTGGGGATATTTGTCAATGTCTGGAGACATTTTTGATTGTCAAGTTGGTGGGCTGGGGGTGTGGGTTTGTAATTGACATCCAGTTAGTTAACTGAGGGCAAAGATGCTGCTAAATATCCACAATGCATAGACAGTTCTTTTAAATAAAGAACTAGCCAGCCCCCAAATGTCATTGTTGCCAAGGTAGAGAAACAGACTAAAAACACCAATGCTCATGCTTAATGAGTGTTAAAGCTGGGCTTGGAATATGTGTAAAGTGGTTAAGAGTGGCTAGGAAATGTGAATGGTAAAAGAGAAGCTAAAGGATATTTTTTAAGACTTAGACCAAGAAAACTCTTACAGCAACGATGTTACCAAACTCAGATGAAACTTTCAAAACATAATGGTAGGTAAGTAGCAAAGACTCTCCTATATTATGGAGGTAACATACTTCAAAGGGTTATGTGACTATCTATAGGAGTTCATATGAAAGAGAGAAGAGAAAAGGAGAGGAGAGAAGAGGGGATGGGAGGGGAGGAAGGAGAAGGGAGAGGAGAAATTAATAACACTCAGCAAAGAGGCTTAGCTGGATTAAGATTCTGGCTGATGTTTCTGGTAAAAAGACCTTTCTCTCAGGGAGGAAACCAGTGACTATGTTCAGGATAATAGCAGGTTAAGGTTGTATTCCAACAAGGGGCTATGAATGGGAGCTAGGGAATTAGATTATTCGGGAAGTTGGGCGCAGGGGTGCCAAGATAACCAGCTCAGTGAAAAAGAATGAGAAGTAGAGCCAGGATAAGCAGAAAGTCACATGGAGAGACACAGCCCAAGAACTGAGCGGTAACTCTGGCAGCAGGCTCGAGAATCCCAGGAGAAATGCTGTGTGGGTAAGTCTGCGGGCACAGCCTCAGGATGACGCCAGGTCCAGGGCGCTCATTCCCACTCCGCTGGCTCATCAGACCCAGTCTAATTTTATCCCAATGAAAACTAAAAGATCTCATTTGACATTTCCTTGGATGTCCTTGTGTAATGTGTAATGAACCCAGACAGGAATAAACCTTGTTAAGGCTCTATTCTCAATGGAGTCGACTACCTGCTCTATTCATTCTGAACCCCAGAATCTTGACATAAAAATTTGGTGGATCCATACTGTGTAGGTAATTTTCTAAAATAATATCTTGAGAGTAATTTTATTCACACAGTTATTAAGGCAACAGAAGGATTGATTGAAAATGACTGAACCATAGGATTTTACATTTTAATGTTTTAGTCCCAGAATCATCTAGGTTACCCTTCCAACAAAATGCAAAAGACTCCAAAAAAAAAATGTAGTAAAATAACTTTGCCAGTGGTAATCAGGAAAAATAAACAGGGTTATAGGAATCATGATGTAATGGACCTTGACAAATAAATAATAATAATGATATGAAGCAATGAAATGGGCATCTGTCATGCACATTACAAATCTTTGCTATTTTATTCAATCTTCCCAGTCTGCAAATTCAGGGTTTCTTTATTTTATATATGAGGAAATTAACCCACAAATCATGTAGGTGGGCATACAAGCAGCAAAATACCTGGGAACAGTATTTCACATACAATGGGCTTTTGTTTGTTTGTTTTTGGTCAATAAAAGAACTACAGATGGATTTCAGGTTTTAAAAAGCTTAAGTTTTTTCACTGTTAACACGAGAGAACTGGGCAGTAGAAATAAACTTCCATATTCATACAGAGAGACACTCTCACTAAACAGACATCAGCTTAATGTAGACAGTCATCACATTTCTTGATGTCAAGATGAGAGATTGAGTCTCCCCATGTAGGTGTGGAAAATGGAGAATTTCAGGAGCAATACAGTCACAAAGTCTAGAACAACAACAAACAACAGACTTATAAGAACTGTTATTTAAAGAAAAAACAAAAACTACAGAACATGGGAAATGTGAGCCACACATAAAATAGTCGTCTGAAGACATAGAGGATAAGAAAGCTTCTGGGGGCCTCCCCGGTGGCGCAGCGGTTGAGCGCTGCGCTGTGGAGCTGTCGGCAGCAGTGACGTGAGTTCGACGCCCGGCCGGGGAGAATCCCACATGGTGCGGCAGACCTCTCCTGCCTCACCCGCTGCTCCCCTCAGCAGCGTATTTCTGATCTGCCTGTTCTGCTCCCCACTCTGTCTCTGGTGAACCTTCTCGCCGCCCCACGCCTCTGGCCTGTACCCCAGCTTGTATGTATAAATAAAATTAAAAAAAAAAAAAAAAGAAAAGGAAAGAGATGAGAACTCCCTTATAAAAAAAAAAAAAAGAAAGCTTCTGGAGATTGTTAGCTACAAATATCAGGATACAGGGAAAAATTATTTATCAGTAAACTTAAGCTAGATTACATGAGGTAACGGTTCCCAAATATCCACAGCTTACAACAATTAAATGTAGTTTTTGCTCACACTACAAGTCTCTCTCAGGTCAGCTTAAAGGCTCTGCTTATCTTGGTCTCTTGAGGGACCAGACTGATTGAACTTCCTTTTCCCTTTCTGCTTCCTTTAACTGCCAAATCAGGAAAAGGAAACATGGAAAACTAAACATTGACTCTTAAAGTTCTACCCAGAAGTGACATGCATCATTTTAACTCACACTGCATTTGCTAAAGCAAGTCACAGAGCCAAATCTGAGGAGATTTTGGAGAAAAATCTTACTTTGAGCTCAAAATGAGAAAATTAACATTGAAACTTCTCTAAAAACTGTCACAATTAACTCTTCTGGTCACAGATGGCTGGCACTTCTTTCTGCTAATAAATTATATTTGTACCTCTCCCAACCTTATCCAATCACTTTGGGCTAAAATTCTATACATATTTCCTCTTGGTCTGGAAAACGTAGAAATACAATGTCAAGTTACCACATTCCACTTGTGAAACTGTGGGAAGAAACAGATTTCTAAATGCAGGCTTTCTCTGTTATCCATAAGTAGAGTTTGATATGATTGGGTAAGTTATTTTTGGATCTTGGAATGTCATTATCGTTCATTTATATGGAAAAATACGGAAAAAATATTTCCAAAGTTCTCAGACCCAAAATATAACCTGACAAATCATATCAAATATGAAACAGAAATATTTGTGGATAGCAGGGAAAATCTGCAAACATTCTAATTGAGAGAGAGAGAGACAGAGACAGAGAGAGGAAGAGAGACAGAGAGTGAGAAAGAGACTGAGAGATTGATTCTATAGTCCCTCATCCAAAGCATTCTGAAATTCCACTAGCTCGTAAAAGGGTTCTGTACCCCTGAAACAATTCCCATGTCTTTGGTTCTCTTGATTCTTCATTGATTTCCTTTCTTTTACATTATTTCAGTTTTGTTATTCTGCATTGGGGGAGTGGTGGTGGCAAATAATTTTATTCATAATAGCCATAAATGATAAACTAGTCTAGTATGACTAAACAGCAATTTGTAGGCTCTATCTATTCACAGATATTAACAATTAGCTTCTCAACAGTTGTTAGCTAGATCATGCACATTTGTTGTATCTATAGAGGTAGATAGCTACATAATTAAATTTAAAGAATAGAATAAATAACCCCTGAGAAAAATAATATATGACTACAATTTATTTGTATTAAAGTGAACTTTTAAATTAAGTGGAAATGACAGATTACTCCAGCAAATGTTGTGAATATCAATTACTCATTCACAAAAAAACAAAAAAATATGGGTACCTTGTTGCACAATGCATACAAAGATTACACCTGATATTTAAAGAGATAAGAGAACTCATAGGACTACTTAGGGGAAAATATAAGTAACTATTTTTGCAATGTTAAACTGTTAAAAACCTTCCAAGGGAACATACCAAATCTGGAAGATATAAAGAAAACTGACAGACTGCACAACAATAAAACTGTGATCTTTTATATGAAAGAAAAGACTGTTAACTAATTGAATAAAAATTAGCAGATTTTGAAAAAGGCAATTGGAACATTTAAAGGAAAAAACATTTTCAAGGCTCCATTGTTGGGACTTCTACTTCTTTTCAAGATGTAATTTCAGAAATGGATTTACATTTTGTGCTGAAATAAGCAAAAATTAACAAAATATATGAAACAGTAGTTTCAAAATACTGGATATCAGGCAATGAACGACACTAATTCCTGAAAATTGGGAAACGAATGAGACAAGCACTGTAATTTTCCCAGACCACTGCCTTAAAGGTTTCAAGACCACAGCAGAAGAAAGCAGGTTGATTCCTTGGAGGAGGGCAGAGAATGAACTTGGGAGAACTTGTGACTAGAGTTTGCAGGATAGTGTGCTGAAAGGGAGCCAGGACTATAGACATGTAAAGCAGGCTGAGCACTAAGTGCAAACTCCAGAGTTTGGGGAAAAAAACTACACAAAAGATTAATATTAACTGTGCCCAATGCTCATATAGTACTGAAATAGTGCTTGTTCTACCAACCAGAGAAGTTATCTCAAGATTCATGGGGCACCCTCCCTGCCTTGTACCTGGCTGCCTCGCAGGAAAGATGTAATAAAATGCCCGAAAAGCCACTGGGGGCTCCAGGACTCGTTCTTGCCCATCTGCATGAATCATGGGCGCCTGCATTGGTGTCAGGCTGATACAGTAGGCTGGCACGATAGTGTGATTTTTAGAAAGCATTGGAAAGGATCAATATATAAAAGAAACTACCAAAAAAGAAACACAGAAGAAAAAAAAGTAACCCTACATTCTGAATTGTGAGAACATTTTAAGCAATTTTATGTGTATGGTACTGGCATGCCTAAAGAGGGGAGGGTTAGTGGCAGAAAAGACATAAAAGGATAAATCCATAGATCCAGGGAGATCTGCAAATCTCAAGCATAGTGAACATAACAAGGCACTTCAAATGACATTACTCAAAGTCATTGATAAAGAGAAAATTTTAAAAATAACCAAAAGAAAATGAAAAAAAAAAGTTTGTATCTGGAAACAAATTTAAGAATGATGTCAAGTTTCTTTTCAGAAATAATATAGATGGATGACAGTAGAACAATATCTATCAACTAATTTTAAAAAATGTCAACCTAGAATCCCATATTTAGCAAAAACATCTTTCAAATACAAAGTTGAGCTAAAGAGTAGGTTCAGGGAGATACAGCAGCCAGCTATAGTCGGAGGTGAAGAGATGGGGCTGTGGGGCCCACAGTGTCTGCCACAATGTCTGCCCTAAAAGTTTTTTCTGTCCACATGCAATCCTTTATTAAAATCTAAAAACTCGATAGCAAAGACAAAATCCCACAGACATATGTAACAAAACTAAATGAGAATATACCCAGAACACCAAATATAGGCCAGTGGAGACAGACTACCGAAACATCACAGATCCTGCCTGGAACTGGTTTCTGTGAGGGAAAGACAGAGCAATAGGATTCTAAATAATAAAAAAAAACAAACAAACAACAAACAGGCCATTTTAAGAACTGAACTGAAATCGGATGTTGTTTTTTTTTTTTATAATATATTTTTATTGTTATTTATGTCTTTTACATTTTGCATTCCCCTTGGGTAGCCCACCACCAATTCACCCGTGATCCATCTCCATGGTCCCTTGTGTTCTTTTCTATTCCATTTTGTGCCCTTTCCCTTCCCTCCCTCCGG
>PVIJ01021273.1:0-18885 GCA_004024925.1 Scalopus aquaticus | reverse complement strand
CTTGGAGGGCCAACTCACACCTAACTTACTGCACTCGGACTGTGCCAGGCCCTGTGCCAGGCACGGGTGACACTGAATTGATAAGGCTTACGTTTTGTTCTTGATTCCCCCCCCATTTATCCTTACTCTTTAAATTCATTAAAGTGTTTTTTTCCCACCACATCCCATCTGCTTCCCTACTTCATCCCTTCTACCCTTTCCCCTAACCCTCTGGTAACCATTATTATTATTATTATTATTGCTGAGTTCAAATCTTTGTTTTTTCTATTGTTCGCATGTGATTGCTTTTTAGGTTTTTACATTCCATAAATGAGTGAAATCAGCTGAAATATCTTTCACTCTTCTACTGACATCACTCAATATAATCACCTCAAAGTCCATCCATTTTGTGCCAAATGCCACCACTTTGTCTTTCTTCAACTATGTCATATTCCATTGAATATATGCTCCGCACTTTCTCTAGCCATTCATTTGTTGAAGGGCACTTGGGTTGATCCCATGATTTGGCAAGTGTAACTAGTGCTGCTATGTACATAGGTTAGATAGGTCATCTCATATTAGATCTTCATGTCATTTGTATAAATACCTAATAATGGTATTGCTGGGTCCTACAGAATTTCCATTATTTTCTTAAGAACTCTTTGTAATGTTTTCTACAGGGGCTATACCAGATTGCATTCCCACCAACAGTGGATGAGTGTTCCTTTTTCACTGCAACCTTGCTGACATGTGTTAATTCTGTTCTTTTTAACACTTCTTGTGCCAGCTATTTTCTGTGCCACTGCATGAATGGTATAAGCATTCAGTAAAACACACACAGCTCCTGAACTACTGGATATATTTTAATGAAATTTTTAAAAATATATTTTTATTGTTTTTATGTCTTTTACATTTTGTATTCCCCTTGGGTAACCCACCACCAATTCACCCGTGATCCATCTCCATGGTCCCTTGTGTTCTTTTCTATTCCATTTTGTGCCCTTATCCTCCCCTCCCCCCCCCACCCACTGAGTATCTCTCTCCTATTTGGTTTCCTTATAGTCCTGTTATAAGTGAAACCATTTGATATTTTTCTTTTTCTTTCTGGCTTATTTCACTGAGTATGAGCCCCTCTAATTTCATCCATGTTGCTGCAAATTGCATGTGTTTATCTTCTTTGAATGCTGAATAGTATTCCATTGTGTATATGTACCACATCTTCTTGATCCAATCATCTATTTTTGGACATCTGGGTTGCTTCCATACCTTTGCTATTATGAACAGTGCCAAAATGAACATACGGGTGCATGTATCCTTTCGGATTAGTGTTTTTGTGTCCTTTGGGTAAATTCCCAAAAGTGGTATTGCTGGGTCGTATGGAAGCTCCATGTTGAGCAGTTTAATGAAATTTTAAATGCATAGAGATTAAAGCTTCTAGACTGAGTACAATCAAAGAAATAGCTCCTAATACTTCCAAATAAATCCACCGTGGCGTGATTAACCGAGACTAGATGAACACGTGAATACGTGAGCAGAGCAAAAAGTGTTAATATGTGAAACTCTCACGGGGTGAGATGGTATCTCAGTGCAGTTTAAATTTGCATTACTCAGGACATGCCCCCAAAACATGGCAGCAAACAGACGCTAGGATCAAGCTCTCCCACAAAAAATCGATTTATGGAGAGAAAAATCCCTAATTTTGAGAGCTGATCTGAGGAGAACTGGATGCTCTACACAATACAATCATCCCCACGGGTGCTTTAGACTTAGAGATAAACTGAAAAGTCAGAGTAAAGATTAGAGAAAAGACATCAGACCCCACACAGAGGAACAACAGCAAGGAGAGGTGGGCAAACTGGCTTTCTTGAGTGCTGCTGAATACAGGGTTAGAAACTGCTTTGGGTTCGGAAGTCTCCGGCCAACCAATGGGGAGTGCGACCACCCCTACCCCACCCCACGACCCCCCTCTCTTCCCTGTGTGGCAGCTCTGAAGTGAAGGAAAGCACAAAGGTCACTGCGTTCCACCCCCCCCACCTGGGGCTAGGTAACATCTTAGTGGGGAGGACAAACTGCCAGCACCCTGTGGGGTCCTAATCCCCCACTGGTTGCTAGGTGATATATTGGCCTGAGGAACTGGCTAGGCAGGAAAAACTGCTGCTGAGACCACTGCAAACACTCCCCTCCCCAGTCTGTAACCTGACCCCAGTAGAGGCTGCTAGGGAAATCCACAAACTGCCAATCCCTTTGATCACTGATCACCAGGACTCTTCTCCAACCTTGCTAGAGGTATCTTCACCTGGGGAGTGGCTACTAACACTTTTTGCTCCGCTCATGTATTCACGTATTCATGTGTTCATCTAGTCTCTGGTTTTTCACGCCACGGTGGATTTATTTGGAACTATTAGGAGCTATTTCTTTGATCATACTCAGTATAGAAGCTTTAATCTCTATGCATTTAAAATTTCATTAAAATATATCCAGTAGTTCAGGAGCTATGTGTGTTTTATTGAATGCTTATACCATTCATGTGGTGGCACAGAAAATAGCCAGCACAAGAAGTCCTAAGGAGAACCACTGACTGAGAGTTCCCACAACCCCTCCCATACCTGTTGTTGGGATACAGGCTCCTGCTGGAACTGTCTCCGACCACACCCTCCTCCACAAAGTGTCTGCATCTTGGCACCCAGGAGGGCAGCAGAAAGGAAACTCCAGCTGGTGGCGACCACGGCCTAGCACCCCCCGTGGCCCCACACCCAACTTCTAGGTGGTTGCACAGTGGCACCCCAGAATCTAGGGGAGGCGAAACCCTGACCAACAGCTGCCCACAACCTCTACCCCTGCATCCCCTCATGGAGTAGTGGGACCCAAGCAGCAGAAAAGAAACTTAAGACCAGGAACTCTCAACCCCTCCCCACCAGATATAACCCCAGGGGCAGGGATAGCCCCCAGGCAAACACTGGAGGAAAGGAAAAAATAAAAAGGGGGGGTGGGACAGAGAAAGAACAGAAAGACTCCTAGCAACTACAAAACGACAGCAGCAACAATAGGACAACAGCAACATCTGACACTGGAAAGGGGGGGTTGAACCCCAGAAGGGGACTCACCCAGAAACCCCAAAACCTAAAAGCAAAAGGACTACAAAACTCTCCCCAAGTTTACATCTGCCCAATACCTTTTTTATTTTTATTTTTATCTTTTTATTTATTTATTTTTACTACAAACCACCCCTTCTTTTATCCTAATACCACTTGGAACCGGAAACACATTGGAGACACACCACGAGAAACACAGAAATTCAACAGAAAAAAAAAGAAAATCTGGAAGATACCCAGCCAAAGCCAAGACAACTCAGACACTAGGAAACCACAAACACTCCTCAGCAAGTAGAACCAAGAATCATGCCCACTGGCACCAACAGCACAGGAATGCTACAATCAGAGAAAAGCAGAATGCCAACAACAGGAAGAAAAAAAGTTACAAATGACCCTCAAAACAATACACCACAGAAAGAAAATCCCTCTTCAGAACCCAATAATATGGACATAGAAGATTACATCTGCCTAACAGATAAAGAATTCAGAATAGCCATAACAAAAAAATAATAGAATTAAATGAAAAGAACAAAGAACTGAGGAATATAAATGAAGAACTGAAGAACGAGAATGAATCCATAAAGAAGAAATTGAAGGAAATGGAGGATTTACAAACATTAGTAGAGAACCAAAAAAATAGATTAAAACAAATGGAGGGAAGAATAAGCACTCTGGAAGATAAAGATACTGAAAGAACCAAGACAGAAAAAGAAAAAGAAAAACAAAGGAAACAGAATGAGGAAAAGCTTCGAGAACTATCTGACACCATGAAAAAAGGAAACATCAGAATCATAGGAATCCCAGAAGGAGAGGAGAGAGACAAAGGAACAGAGAAACTTTTCAAGGAGATAATTGAAGAGAACTTCCCAAACATGAAAAAAGAAAGAAAAATCGACATACAGGAAGCCAGAAGATCTCCAAATTATTACAACGAAAGAAAAAAAAAACAGCAAGACATATGATAGTAAAACTATCGAGAATTCAAGACAAGGAAAATATATTGAAAATGACAAGGACAAAGAAACAAATAGCCTACAAAGGAAAGCCAATCATGCTGACATCAGATTTCTCCGAAGAAACACTACAGGCAAGAAGAGAATGGAGAGACATATGTAACATACTACATGCCAACAAATGTCAACCAAGAATACTCTACCCTGCAAAGCTCTCCTTCCTCTATGAAGAAAGAATATGGACCTTCTCTGACAAACAGAAACTACAGAAATTCATCACTACCAAACCCCTACTCCAAAAAATACTACAAGAAAACATGAAGACAAAACCAACAGAGGAAAGACCAGGAAATACAGAATAAGGTAAGGATTAGAATCACAAAGAGGTAAACAAAAAAGACAAATATGGATGACAGTATATCAATATTAACTCTAAATGGACTAAACACACCAATTAAAAGACATAGAATAGCAGGATGGATCAAAAAACAGAACCCAACCTTCTGCTGTCTACAAGAAACACATTTAATTGTGAAAGATAAACAGAGATTAATAGTTAAATGATGAAAAACAATCCTACAAGCAAATGGACCAAGAAAGAAGGCAGGAACAGCTATACTTATATCAGATAAAATAGACTTCAAACTTAAGAAGGCAAAAAGAGACAAAGCTGGTCACTATATCATGATAAAGGGGACAATAATACAGGAGCATATAATACTCATTAACATATACTCCCCAAATGAAGGAGCACCAAAATATATCAGACAATTATTATCATCCCTGAAAACAGACATTAAAGAAAATACATACATAGTAGGAAACTTCAACACCCCACTTTCACTATTGGACAGAACAACAAGACAAAAAATAATCAAGGACACTAAAACTCTAAATAAGGACTTAGACCACATGGGATTAACAGATATCTATCGATCACTTCACCCCCCAAAAATTGAATACACATTTTTCTCAAGTGTGCACGGAACATACTCCAGGATCGATCACAGATTAGACCACAAACAAACTTCAACAGATACGCTAAGATCAAAATTGTACCAGCCTTCTTCTCCGATCATAAAGTAGTCAAACTGGAAATAAACCATAAAAAAAAAAAAGAAATCCTCTTACCTCATGGAGACTGAAGCCCACATCACTGGAAAACCAATGGATCAACGAAGAGATCAAAGAAAAAATTAAAAAATATCTAGAACTGAATGACAACAAGGACACAACTTTCCAGAATGTCTGGGACACAGCAAAAGCAGTAATAAGAGGAAAATATATAGCATTACAAGCTCACATCAAGAAACAAGAAACAACCCAAAGAAACAACTTAATCTCTCATCTCAAAGAACTAGAAAATGAACAACAAAAAAAACCCAAAAGCCAGTTTAAGAAAGGAAATAATAAAAATCAAAGCAGAAATAAACGAAATGGAAATTTAAAACAAAAAATTCAGAAGATCAACGAAACCAAAAGCTGGTTCTTTGAAAAAATAAACAAAATAGACAAACCACTAGCCAGGCTTACAAAGAAAAAACGAGAGAAAACACAAATAAATAGGATCATAAATGAAAGAGGAGAAATCACAACAGACACAGCAAAAATAAAAAAAATAATCAGAGATTACTATGAACAGCTATGTGGAAACAAGTATAACAACCTAGAGGATATGGACAAAGTCCTAGAACTATACAATCACCCAAAACTAGACAAAGAAGATATAGAACACCTAAACAGACCAATCACAAGCAGTGAAATTGAAACAGTAATTAAAAACCTCCCCAAAAAACAAAAGCCCAGGACCAGATGGTTTCACAAACAAATTCTACCAAACATTCAAAAATGAAATAGTCCCTATATTACACAAACTCTTTCAAAAAAATCGAGAAGGAAGGAATACTACCAAACACATTCTATGAAGCAAATATTACTCTAATACCAAAACCAGACAAAGACAACACAAAAAAAGAAAACTACAGACCAATCTCCCTAATGAATACTGATGCAAAAATATTTAACAAAATCTTGGCCAACAGGATCCAACAATGCATCCAAAAGATAATACACCACGACCAAGCGGGATTTATTCCAGGGACACAAGAATGGTTCAACATCTGAAAATCAATCAATGTAATCCAACACATCAACTAAAAGAAAAATAAAGACCATATGATCATATCGATAGACACTGAGAAAGCATTTGACAAAGTGCAACACCCATTTATGATAAAAGCCCTTGAAATCCTTGGGATAGAAGGAACATACCTCAATAAAATAACAGCCATACACGACAAACCCACAGCCAATATTATCCTCAATGGTGAGAAACTGAAGACTTTTCCCCTAAGATCAGGAACAAGGCAAGGATGTCCATTGCTTTTCAATATAATACTGGAAATCCTAGCCAGAGCAATTAGACGAGAAAGACATTCAAGGGATCCAAATAGGAAAAGAAGAAATTAAACTGTCTTATTTGCAGATGATATGATAATATATATACAGAACCCTAAAAACTCCATAGAAAAACTACTCAAAATTATAGACCAGTTCAGTAAAGTAGCAGGATACAAAATCAACGCACAAAAGTCAGTAGCATTCCTCTATGCAAACACCCAATCTGAAGATGAAGAAATTAAGAGATCCATCCCCTTCAAAACTGAAACAAAAAAATCAAATATCTGGGAATAAATCTAACAAAAGACATAAAGGACTTATACAAAGAAAACTATAAAATACTGTTGAAAGAAATAGAAGACACAAGAAAACGGAAAGGCATCTCTTGCTCATGGATTGAGAGGATTAACATTATCAAAATGGCAATCCTACCAAAAGCAATTTACAGATTCAATGCTATTCCAATAAAAATCTCAGTGACATTCTTCAAAGAAATAGATCGAATACTGATAAAATTCATACAGAACCACAAAAAACCTCGTATAGCTAAAGCCCTCTTAACTAAAAAGAAAGAAAAGGGAGGAATTTCACTCCCTGATTTCAAACTATACTACAAAGCCATAATAATTAAAACAGCAATGTACTGGAACAAAAACAGACACAAAGACCAATGGAACCAAATAGAATACCCAGAATTAAAGCCGCATATCTATGAACAACTAATCTTTGACAAAGAAGCAAAGAAAATGCAGTGGAACAAGGACAGTCTATTCGATAAATGGTGCTGGGAAAACTGGACAGCCACATGCAAAAAAATGAAGCTAGACTACTACCTCACACCCTGCACAAAAGCCAACTTAAAATGGATAAAAGACCTGGACATAAAACCTGAAACCACAAAATTTATAGAAGAAAATACAGGCAAAACTCTATACAACATACATCTCAGCAAAATCTTTAAAGACACATCCCCCAAAGCGAAGGAAGTGAAGGACAAGATAAACAGATGGGATTACATCAAAATAAAAAGCTTCTGTACAGCAAAAAAGACATTAACCAAAACTAACAGACACCCTACCAACTGGGAAAAGATCTTTGCACACAACACAACCAATAAGGGACTGATAACAAAAATTTACAAGGAACTCATACAGCTCAACAAAAACAAAGCCAATAATCCAGTCAAAAAAAATGGGCAGAAGAGTTAAAAAGGCACTTCTCCAAAGAAGAAAAGCAAATGGCCAACAGGTACATGAAAAAATGTTCAACATCACTTATAATCAAGGAGATGCAAATAAAAACCACATTGAGATACCACCTCACACCTGAGAGGATGGCACACATTAAAAATATAGGCAACAACAAATGCTGGAAAGGATGTGGAGAAAAAGGAACTCTCCTACACTGCTGGTGGGAATGCAAACTGGTCCAACCATTATGGAAAGCTGTATGGCAGTTCCTCAAACTGCTAAACATGGAACTTCTATACGACCCAGCAATACCACTTTTGGGAATCTACCCAAAGGACACAAAAACACTAATTCAAAAGGATACATGCACCTGTATGTTCATTGCAGCACTGTTCACAATAGCAAGGGTATGGAAGCAACCCAGATGTCCAAGAATAGATGATTGGATCAAGAAGATGTGGTACATATACACAATGGAATACTATTCAGCATTCAAAGCAGATAAGCACATGCAATTTGCAGTGACATGGATGGAATTAGAGGGGATCACACTCAGTGAAATAAGCCAGAAAGAAAGAGAAAAATATCGAATGGTTTCATTTATAACAAGACTATAAGGAAACCAAATAGGAGAGAGAGACACTCAGTGGGGGGTGGGGAGGGTAAGGGCACAAAATGAGTAGAAAAGGACACAAGGGACCACAGAGATGGATCACGGGTGAATTGGTGGTGGGTTACCCAAGATATAAATAACAATAAAAATACATACATAAAAAAAGAACAAGGTACAGACGACCTTGGCACTATGGATGGGAATGCTGGAAGTCAAGACTTAACCCTTTCCCAGCCTCCTGTCTAGGACAACTGGTCACTGACTGGTTTTCTAAAATGTCATCCCAGCCTAGGGACAGAACCTGTCAGCCTAGTTCCCTGAACCTGTGCCTTAAAGTCCTGGCTGGGCTGCCTAACTATTTTCTGGGTCATCTATTCTAATGATTTGTACTAGTTAATAAAGAATTGCCATTAATTAAAATAAATTAATTAATTAATTTGCATTACTCTTCTAGTGAGTGATGGTGAACATTTTTTCATGTCTATAGGTCATCTGAACATATTCTTTACAGAAGTATCTATTGAGATCCTTTGCCCATTTTTTAAGAGGTCATTTGTCACTGTTGTGGAATTGTGTAAGTACTTTTAAATTCTGGGGATTAACTCCTTGTTAGATGTATGGTATGAAAATATTTTTGCCTGGACTGTTGGGCTTGCTGATGCTGCCGCCACTGCCACCGCCACCGCCATGTCCCAGCCAGAATCAAGCCTGGGATTTAAGCTCTCTCTGAAACTGGTAGGTGCTGATACCATGATTATAGCTGCTGCCACTGCTGCCACAGCTGCCGCTGCTGCCACTGCTACTGCTGCTTTTTTTTTCACCCTGGACTCATCGCCAGTGCCACCACTGCTCAACCCAAGCCACAGAACCTGACCCCACCGGAAATCAGAGTCTTCTTGACACCCCACAGGAGATAACAGATCCTGAGAAGACTATCCCACTCAGCCTTCTGGCACCCCCCAGCAGACCAGACTAAAACAGCAGCCTCACTCCTTGGGCGCCAACATAATCCTAAATTGCAAGTCTCCATACACCCCCTCTTTATGTTTATTTATTTATTTCTATCTCTTTTTCATCTTTCATCTGTTTTTGTCTCTTCTATTTTACTATTTCTCTTTCTCTCCACTCTATCATCATCATTATCACTTTTCCTTTCCTTCTTCTTTTTCCTCCTCTTCCTTTCTCTCTTGTGTATTTTATTCTTTTCCTCTCTCACTTTTTACTTCTTTTTTTATCACCTTGTCATTCTTCTTTTCATCTTCTTTCTTCCTTTGCTATTTTCTTTCTTTCTCTCTGCTCTCCATAACCACAGAGGGACCTAGCAGTTCAGTGTAGAAGTACATCCTACATAGCCAGCAGGCACCTCCTAGTAGATTGGGACTCAGCTTGCACCTGGTGGTGCATTGCTCCATATGACACTCTTGACTACCCCAGATTGAAACATTGGGTCCAATTATATGTAGTGGGGCTGGGGAGGCAGGGGCTCCTGGGGCAAATTGCAGCTCACAACATCTGCCACAGTAGAAGTAGAAGTGTGCCTTGGTGAGAGCAATGGGAAGCCCCCACCTCAAAGCCCCACCAACCCCAGCAATAACTGATGGCCAGTAGGAGAGCCTGGAAGAGCAACCTCTGACATCAACCACCTGGCAAACGTGTACCCAGGTGGGAACTACAGGTACACAACAACTTCCAACTCTGGTGGCCCCCAGTGCTGGGAGGAGCAACTGAAAATCCCACCTGCCTTCAGCAGTGGTTCAGCTGAAGAGAGCGAAGGGGTTAGCTACAAGAGCCCCCATCCCTACCTCTACCCACCAGTCACAGTGGCCAAGGCACAGAGCAGACATATACACGCCCCAGCAAAAGCATGCAGAAGTCATGCCTGCCAGGACCAGTGGTATTCTTTACAGAAGACAGGGGCACATTGAATAGGGCAAAGCCGAAGGCAAACAACAGGAAGAAAGAAAAATACAAGCAATCAAGCAGGCCCTCCTGAGAACAATACACTAGAGAAAGTCAGCCTGCAGGGCCTCCCTGGTGGCACAACAGGTTAAGCACAGCAGTATGAAGCTATCCAGAGCCACTGCAGCACGAGTTCGATACTCTGCCAGGGAGATTCCCACATGGCGCAGCAGACCTCTCCTGCCTCACCTGCTGCTCCCCTCAGCAGTGTACTTCAGTAGCTCTGCCTGTTCTGCTCCTCACTCTGTGTCTGGTGAATCCTCTCATCCCACACACCTCTGGCCTACACCCCAGTTCTTGTATGCATAAATAAATAAATCTTTAAAAAAAAAAAAAAAGAAAGTCAGCCTCCAGAACCCAACAACACAGACACAGAAAAATATCTCTGCCTGACAGATAAAGATTTCATAATTGCCATGATGAAAACAATGAAAAGATAAGAGAAAACTCAGGAAGGGAAAATAATACAATCAATGAACTGAGGAATGAGAATGAATCCTTAAAAAAGAAATTAAAGGAACTGGAGCTTTTCTACTCCTTAGGGGGGGAGCTCAAGAAATCTGGGAAAAGCCATGAAAATAGAAGAAATGGAAGAACGAATCAGTACTCTCAAAAATACAGATATAAAAAGAACCAAGAAAGAAAAGGAAAGAGAGGTACAAAGGAAAAAGAATGAAGAAACACTTGGAGAACTATGACACCATGAGGAAAGGAAATATAAGAGTCATAGGATTCCCAGTAGGTGAAGAGAGAGAAAAAGGAACTGAAGAACTATTCAATGAAATAATAAAATAAAACTTCCAAACATGAGGAAGGGAATGAAAATAAACATACAGGAAGCCAGAAGAACACCAAACTACCACAATGAAAGGAAAACTACAGCAAGATGCATAATAGTAAAGAGTCGAAGACAAGGAGAGAATAATGAAGCCAATGAGGGGGAAGAAACAGATAACCTATAAAGGAAAACCAGTTGGGCTGACATTAGACTTCTCTGAAGAAAAACTACTGGCAAGAAGAGAATGGAGTGAAATATTCAACAAACTCCAAGACAAAAAATTCCAGCCAAGAATACTATGCAAAGCTCTCCTTCCTCTATGAGGGAAAAATAAGGAACTTTTCAGACAAACTAAATCTTCAGAAATTCATTACCACTAAACCCCAATTCCAAAAAAATTACAAGAAACCTTAAATTCTAAACCAACAGAGGAATGAACAGGAAAAACAAAATAAGGTAAATAAAAGAACCACAAAATGATGAACAAAATGGCAACTACAGACTCCCATTTATCAATATTAACCCTAAATGTAAATGGACTAAACTCATCAATGAAAAGACACAAAGTAGCAGCCTAGATTAGAAAACAGAATCCAACCATCTGCTGTCCCCAGGAAATACATCTAATTGCAAAGGATAAACTTAGATTGAAAGTAAAGAGTTGGAAAAAAAAATTGCACAAGCAAATAGACCCCAAAAGAAAGCAGGAAAAGCCATGCCTATATCAGATAAAGTAGACTTCAGACTAAAAGAGCTAATAAGAGACATAGATGTCACTATATTATGATCAAGGGAAAAATACACCAGGAAGATATAACATTCATCCACATGTACTCACCAAATGAAGGAGCACCAAAATATATTAGACAACTATTGTCATCTCTAAAAACAGGTCAACGAGAAACAAAAGAAGCAAGGATTTTATAGCCCTAAATAAAGACCTAGATTTCATGGGCCTAACAGACATCTATAGGATACTGCACCCCCAAAAACCCAAATACACATTTTTCTCGAGTGCACAAGGTACATTCTCCAGGATTGACCACATACTGGGCCACAAGACAAATATCAACAGATACAAAAAGATCAAAATCATGCCAACTATCTTCTCTGACCATAAAGAAATCAAACTAGAAATCAACCATGAAAAGAAAATGAAGGCTCCTCCCATTTCATGGCGATTGAACCCTGCACTACTGGAAGACCATTGGATCAATGAGGAAATCAAAGAAGAAATTTAAAAAATACCTTGAGATGAATGATAATGAGGGCACAAATTTCCAGAATGTATAGGACACAGCAAAAGCAGTCATAAGAGGAAAGTATATAGCAATACAGGCACACATTGAGAAACAAGAAAGAACCCCCCCAAAAAAACCTAATCTCTCATCTTGAAGTACTAGAAATAGAACAACAAAAAGACTCAAGAGAAAGGAAATAATAAAAATTCAAACAGAAATAAATGAAATAGAAATAAAAAAGACAATCCAAAAGATGAATGAAATCAAAAGCTGGTTCTTTGGGAAAATAAAATTATTAAAACACTAGCCAGGCTCACAAAGAAAAAACAGGAGAAAACCCAAATAAATAAGATCCTAAAGGAAAGGAGAAATGACAACAGACACAACTGAAATACAGAACATAGAGGTGACTATGAACAATTATATGCAACTAAGTTCAGCAATCTAGAAGAGATGGACAAATTCCTAGAAATACACAACCATCCAAAACTAGATGGAAAAGAAATAGAAAACCTAAGCAAACCAATTACAGGCAATGAAATTGAAACAGTAATCAAAACCCTCCTTAAAAACAAGTCCAGGACCAGATGGTTTCACTAATGAGTTCTACCAAACATTCAAAGTTGAACTGGTACTATCCTACAAAAAACCTTTCAAAAAATTAAGAAGGAATACTACCAAATGTTTTATGAAGCCAACATTACACTAGTACCAAAACCAAACAAAGATAACTCAAAAAAATGAAAACTACAGGCCAATTTTTCTAATGAACACAGATGCAAAAATTCTCAACAAAATCCTCACAAACTGAATCCAACTATGCGTCAAAGAACAATACACCATGACAAAGTGGAATTATTCCAGGGGCACAAGAATGGTTTGACATCCGAAAATCAATTAATGTAATTCAACACATCAATAAAAAGAAAATTAAAACCATATGATCGTATCAATAGCTACTGTTCCATAGAACTGTTGTTATTATATTCATTTAGGCACAATACAGAACAGTAATGCTTGGAAAGTGCGCTAATAGCTTGGACAATTTCTGCTCTTTTGTGGAGAAGTGACATTTGCCAACCAGAAGAAAAGTATCACTTCTCAAGTGAAGAGGGCTTATCATCTTTACTTGGGATGCAAGGTTGGTGACCAAGACAAGCCTTGGGCCCCACATATATGCTGTGCTACGTGTACAACACAGCTTTCACAACGGTTAAATGGTAAAAGACAATCAATGCCGTTTGCAGTCCCCATAGTGTGGAGAGAGCCAAGCAACCACATAAAAGACTGTTACTTCTGCTTGGTTCCTCTTTCCGGTGGAATAGTGAAGCAAAAGAAGTCAAGAATAGTCTATCCAAACATTCCGTCTGCATTGAGACCAGTTCCACATTGTGAGGGACTTCCTATTCCAGAACCTCCAGCAGAATTTTCTCTTGATTCAGGGCCTCCCTGGTGGCACAGCAGTTAAGCGCTGCGCTGTGGAGCTGTCAGCAGCGGCGATGCGAGTTCGATGCCCGGCCGGGGAGAATCCCACATGGGGCGGCAGACCTCTCCTGCCTCACCCGCTGCTCCCCTCAGCAGTGTATTTCTGATCTGCCTGTTCTGCTCCCCGGTCTGTCTCTGGTGAACCCTCTTGCCGCCCCCACACCTCTGGTCTGTACCGCAGCTTGTATGTATAAATAAATAAATCTTAAAAAATAAATAAATAAAAAATAAAATAAATCTTAAAAAAAAAGAATATTCTCTTGATTCATCTGATGAGGACAAGGGTGAGCTGACCTGTTTTCTCCTGTTCCATCAGCATGCAGTGGTCCAGATTTTCACTGTGGTGCATCATCAGCCCCACACAGACTAACACAGGAAGAACTAAATGACCTGGTTCATGATTTAGACTTATCCAAGAACAAGGCAGAATTGCTAGGATCAAGACTCCAACAACAGAATCTTCTAGAAGAAGATGCCACAATTACTTTATATCAAAAGTATCACCAGCAGTTGGAGCCTTTTTTCAGAAAGGAAAGGCCCGATATTGAGGGCCTCATGAATGACTTAGAAATCACTCATGACCCACAAGAATGGAGACTATTTCTAGACTCTTCGAAACTGAGTCTTAAGGCTGTGCTTTTGCACAATGAAAACTGTCTTCCATATATTCTATTCCTGAACAGCTGTATAAGAGACAAGCGAAGAAATCTAAGAAGCAGTCTATGACTTGATATTTTACAGGTATTAACCATAGGCCTATTACTATTGGCATGCATTTTGTGATGTAAACATCAATTTATTGCAGATTACAAAAAAAAACTAGAGCCAGAATTAGAATTTTATTGTCATATTCGTGTTGAGCACATACAAATTGATAGGAAATAACTAATTTCATTTCAGTAGCATGACTTTTGTAAAAACTTGTTGACCAGTGTAGATCCTGAAAAAGCATTTGACAAAGTTCAACAGCCATTTACGATGAAGGCCCTCAAAATTCTTGGAATAGAAGTAACATACCTTAACATAATAAAAGCCGGCCTCCCTGGTGGCACAGCGGTTAGGCGCTGCGCTATGGAGCTGTTGGCAGCGGCCATGCGAGTTCGACACCCAGCCAGGGAGATTCCCACATGGTGCAGCAGACCTCTCCTGCCTCACCCGCTGCTCCTCTCAGCAGTGTATTTCAGTAGCTCTGCCTGTTCTGCTCTCCGCTCTGTCTCTGGTGAACCCTCTCACTGCCCCATGCCTCTGGCCTGTACCCCAGCTTGTATGCATAAATAAATAAATCTTTAAAAAAAAATAATAAAAGCCATATACAACATACCCACAGCCAATATCATTCTCAATGGTGAAAAGCTGAAGGCCTTCCCTTTAAGATCTGGAACAAGACAAGGATGTTCACTCTCACCACTGCTTTTCAATATAATACTTGAATTCCTAGCCAGAGCAAGAAGCCAAGGGGAAGACATATAAGAAATCCAAATAGGGAAAAAAGAATAAAACTATCACAATTTGCAGACATTATGATAATATACATAGAGTACTCTAAAAACCTACAGAACTAATTAACATAATAAACCAGTTTAGTAAAGTAGGAGGATACAAATCAACACACAAAAACCAGTAGCCTTGGGCCTCCCTGGTGGCGCAGCGGTTAAGCGCTGCGCTGTGGAGCTGTCGGCAGCAGCGATGCGAGTTCGATGCCCGGCCGGGGAGAATCCCACATGGTGTGGCAGACCTCTCCTGCCTTGCCCGCTGCTCCCCTCAGCAGTGTATTTCTGATCTGCCTGTTCTGCTCCCCACTCTGTCTCTGGTGAACCCTCTCGCCGCCCCACACCTCTGGCCTGTACCCCAGCTTGTATGTATAAATAAAAAATAAATCTTAAAAAAAAAAAAACAGTAGCCTTCCTATATGTAAACAATCAGTCTGAAGAAAGAGAAATAGTTAAAAGCATCCCATTTACAATTATACCAACAAAAATTAAATACCTGGGAATAAACCTAACAACCGAGGTGAAAGGTAAAGGTAAAATAAAAGGTAAATGAAAGGTAAAATAAATAGAAGACACAAAGAAATGAAAAGACATCCCCTGCTGATGAATCAGAAGCATTAACATTATCAAAGCAGCCATGCTACCAAAAAAATTTACAAATTCAATGCAATTTGATAAAGGTTTCTATGGTGTTCTTCAAAGAAATAGAACTAAGATTGATAAAACTCATATGGAATCATGCAAAACCTCAAATAGTCAAAGTGCTCCTGACTAAAAAGAAGAATGGAGGTATCACAGTCCCAGACTTCAAACTATACTACAAAGCCCTTACAATCAAAATAGTATGGTACTGCAACAAAAACAGATACACAGACCAATGGAATCAAATTGAGAAGCCAGAAATAAAGCCACACATATATGGACAGCTAATCTATGACAGAGGAGCAAAGGATATGCAATGGAACAAGGATAGTCTGTTCAATAAATGGTGCTGGGTAAAATGGACCACCACATGCAAAAGAATGAAACTAGACGACTACCTCACACCATGCACAAAAACCAAGTCAAAATGGATAAAAGACTTGAACATAAGACCTGAAACTATAAAATATATAGAAAAAAACATAGGCAAAACACTCCATGACATATATCTCAGAAACATGTTCAAAGATTCATCCCTGAAGTAAAGAAAATGAAGGAAATGATAGGGTCTCCCTGGTGGTGCAGCAGTTGAGCGCCGCGCTATGGAGCTGTCCACCGCTGCAGCGTGAGTTCGATGCCCAACCCGGGAGATTGCCACATGGTGCGGCAGACCTCTCCTGCCTCACCTGCTGCTCCCCTCAGCAGTGTATTTCCATCCATCTGCCTGTTCTGCTCCCCACTCTGTCTCTGTTGAACCCTCTCACCGCCCCCCACCTCTGGCCTCTACCCCAGCTTGCATGCATAAATAAATAAATCTTTTTTTAAAAAAAATGAAGGAAATGATAAACAACTGAGACTACATCAAATTGAAAAGTTTCTGTACGGCAAAAGAGACAATTAAAACAAAGAGACACCCTACTGAATGGAGGAAAATATTTGCACTCCAGACAAGTGATAAAGGACCGATGTCAAAGATCTACAAAGAGCTCACACAACTCAACAAAGACAAAGGAAACAATCCAGTCATAAAATGGGCAGAGGAACTAAAAACACAACTTTCCAAAGAGGAAATGCAAACGGCCAATAGGTAGATGAAAAAATGTTCAATATCACTTTATAATCAGGGAAATGCAAATCAAAACCACAATGAGACACCACCTCACACCAGTGAGAATGACCCATATTAAAAAAAAACTGGGAACAACAAATGGTGTCTAGGATGTGGAGAAAAAGGAACCCCCTTACACTGTTGGTGAGAATACAAAATGGTCAAACCACCATGGAGAGCTCCGTGGAGGACCCTCAAACTACTAAACATGGAGCTACCATATGATCCAACAATTCCACTCCTAGGAATCTACCCAAAAGACACAAAAACATTAATTCAAAAGGAAACCTGCACTCCTATATTTATTGCAGCACTATTTACAATAGCTAAGATACAGAGACAACCTAAATGCCCCAAAACAGATGACTGGATCAAAAAGATGTGGTTTAATACACAGTAAAATACTATTCAACAGTCAAAAATTTTCATGCCATTTGCAGCAACATGAATGGAGTTGGAAGGGATAATGTTCAGTGAAATAAGTCAGAAGGAAAAGGAAAAATATTGGATGGTTTCACTTACAGGAAGAATACAAGGGAACCAAACAAGGGATAAGGAAAAACAAAACAAAACAAAGACAAAAACAAAACTAGCAGGCAAATGGAGACATTCAGCAGGGGAGGAGGAGGGAGAGGGTTCAGAACATGGGAGGGAAGAGCACAAGAAACTATGGTGGCGTTTCACGGGTGACTTTGGTGGGAATTATATGGGGATTACACCTGAGAGGAACAACGATGTAAAAAATATACATACATAAACAAAAAAAGGAAAATATATTTTCCCATTCTGTAGGTTGCCTTTTTGTTTTTATGATGGTTTAAGGGACAAAAGCTTTTCAGTTTGATGTAGTCCAACTTGCTTATTTTTGCTTTTGTTTCCCTTACTACTGGGATTGTATTTCCAAATATATTGTAATTGTTGTTGATGTCCTATAGTGTGTCCCCAATTTATTTCAAATATGTTATATTCTTATGTCCAAATATTTAATCCATTTTGAGTTAGTTTACATGTATGGTGTTAAATACCGTTGTGCTTTATTTTGTTGCATGTGGCTATCCAAGTTTCCCAAATACATTTATTAAAAGGCCATCTGTCCTTCAACATATGGCTATTATTCCTTTATCAATGATAGACTATCCATATTTATATGGATTTATCTATGGACTTTCAATTCTTTTCCACAGGTTTGAGTTTCTGTTTTTGTTCCAGTACCATACTGATTTCATTACTATTGCTTTTAATATTGTTTGAAGTGTAATGCTTGCATTTTTCTTCTTTTCTCTCAAGATTGTTTTCCCTATTTGAGGACTTTTGTGGTTCCATACAGATTTGATGGTTGTTTGTTCTATTTCCTTTAAAAAGTCATTGGAATTTTAATAGGTAGTGCAGTAAATCTGTAAATTGTTTTCCCTAATATGGCCATTTGAATGATGTTAATACTTTCTACCCATGACACAGGATATCTTTCCACTTCTTTTAAACTTTATATTTCCTACAATAGAGTTTTATACTTTTCATTGTACATCCCTTCACCTTCATTAAATTGATTACCAGATATTTCTTTCTTGAGATGATTATAAATGGAACTGTATTACTTACTTACATTTCTTCTGATACACTGTTCGCATAAAGAAATGCCAGTGATTTTTGTGTATTGATTTCGTATCTTGCCACCTTAATGTATTCAATTATTATTTCTAAAAGTATTTTGTGGAATCTTTTGGCTTCTCTATGTGTATTAGCATGTAATGTAACCATAGTGCAGAAATTATGCCTACAGTGCAAACGTCTATGGTTTTCAGCACAAATTCACACTGCAGGCCTATGCATTCTCTAATTGTGTAGTTGCATGGTATGATTTTGAGAGAATGAAAAAAGCTTGCTACTAAATGCTGTCCAGAACAGGAAGGTCCCAAAACTACTGTCAGGTCCTCCACATCTGAGGGGTAGCTCTT
>PVIJ01021272.1:0-18888 GCA_004024925.1 Scalopus aquaticus | reverse complement strand
TTGAAACAGTAATTAAAAACCTCCCCAAAAACAAAAGCCCAGGACCAGATGGTTTCACAAATGAATTCTACCAAATATTCAAAAATGAAATAGTCCCTATATTACACAAACTCTTTCAAAAAATCGAGAAGGAAGGAGTACTACCAAACACATTCTATGAAGCAAATATTACTCTAATACCAAAACCAGACAAAGACAACACAAAAAAAGAAAACTACAGACCAATCTCCCTAATGAATACTGATGCAAAAATATTCAACAAAATTTTGGCCAATAGGATACAACAATGCATCCATAAGATAATACACCACGACCAAGTAGGATTTATTCCAGGGACACAAGGATGTTTTTTTATTTATTTATTTATGCATAAAGAACTGGGGTCCAGGCCAGAGGTGCAGGGGGGTGAGAGGATTCACCAGAGACAGAGTGGGAAGCAGAACTGGTAGATCTACTGAAATACACAGCTGAGGGGCGCAGAGGCAAGACAGGAGAGGTCTACTGTGCCATGTGGGTTAGATTACTGGCCAGGGATGGAACTCATGCCTCAGTGGCTGGTGATAGCTTGATAGTCCTGAGACTTTACCCCGTGTGCCACCAGGGAGGCCCAAGAAACCAATTTCTTTCAAAGGAAGAAAATAAAAGGATGACTAGGAGATACACTGAATAGATGCAGCAGCAAACTATCATGGCAAATTCTACATGCCTGCCCATGAAGAGGAGAGACACACACAGAACACAGGACAAGAGACAGAAAGAGGCAGAGATAGAGAAATGTTTTAGCTAAACATGTTAAAGATTAACTATTAAATCTGACCTCCAAGAAACAGAGTTAAAAATTGTACATTAGTTCCTTTGCCCATTTTTTGGGTAGTTTTTTTATTGTTGAGTTGTATAAGTTCTTTAAATATATCAGAAATTGACCCCTTGTTGGATGTGTGACATCCAAATGTCTTCAGTAGATAGACTGCCTTTTTTTTTTCAATTTATTTATTTATACATACAAGCTGGGGTAGAGGCCAGAGACATGGGGCAGCGAGAAGGTTCACCAGAGACAGAGTGGGGAGCAGAACAGGCAGATCAGAAATCCACTGCTGAGGAGAGCAGCAGGCGAGGCAGGACAGGTCTGCCGCACCATGTGGGATTCTCCTTGGCTGGGCGTTGGACTCTCATCACGCGCTGCTGACAGCTCCACAGCGCAGTGCTCAACCTCCGCGCCACCAGAGAGACCCTAGATTGCCTTTTTGTTTGGTTTCCTTCACTGTACAAAAGCTATTTAGTTTGATGTCCTATTTGATCTTTATTTTTCTTGCCGGTGGAGTCATCCAGGACAAAGTTATTTGTTTTGATTAATTAAAACTAAGAAAGAAAGATTTTATAATTCTCTCTGTATATTAATATGCCACTTAATTTGTTTTTTCCTTTTCTTTTTAATCCATGTTCTTATAACAATGCCAATTTTATTTTATTATTATACATACAAATGTCACTATCTTTGCTTGAAAACTTTTTTTTTTTAATATCTATTGATGATGTTATTTGAATTATTGTTGAGCATCTTCAGTTTTTTTCCCTCCATATATTTCTTATAATATAGAAAGTAAGCCATGTTTTCTGGAAAACACAGTGCAACTTGGAAGATGTGTGTAAATAATTCTTAAAAATGTACTGGTTTTCTCAATCTCGGAATGAGTTTTCCACTTAAATAATTTTTTCCTTAATAGTGAAAAATATTTGGAATTGTTTGGTTATGAAAATATAAAAATCTGTATCTGTAAATCTGTATTGTTTTTTGGCATAGAAGAAATGGGGTGTAGGCCAGAAGGGTGGGAGGTGGGGTGCTGGTGAGAGGATTCACCAGAGACAGAGTGGGGAGCAGAACAGGCAGATTTTACTGAAATACAGCAGGTGAGACAGGAGAGGTCTACTGCCTTATATGTGGGTAAGCTCCTTGGCCAGGATCAAACTCAGGCTGAGACATAACCCCTAGGCCACCAGGGAGGGCCTTAGGACTTTATTTTTCTTCTTAAATTGCTCATTATTGAGGATAATCATACTCATATGATAAAGGATTTTTAAAAATAGAAAGACTATTTTCTAATGTTTTTTTATTTGATGTGTCCTACAATACATCAAACAAAAGTGTGATATTTTGTTATAATTTATTTAAAAATATTATTTCATGCTCATTGAGCTTTATGAAGCCTTATAAAAGAATGTGGAAATAATTTTCCCTAGTGATCTCTGTGCTTGATATAGTCTGTTAACATAGTTATATTAGTAAGTAGTAATAACTGTGTTTTTTTGTTGATGATAAAAAATAAATTTTATGCCAATATTTTTAATGACATTCTTAAAATATAAATAAACCTGATGTGAAAATTATGTATTAAAATTCATGTATTTTTCTGATTTGTTTATTTTTAAATGAATTTCTTGGATTCTTTCTGAACCTCTACTATTTAGGAAATATTTACTTTTCATTTTATCAATATCAAAATCATTCAGTCATTTTTTTGAAATTTACTATTTTATTATAATTCATTTAAAATATTTTAGAATAATGTTATTTTTCTCATTCTTAAAACACGTTTAATTGAAATATTGTGCTGCCAAAATAATTACTTCAAAACATAAGTATGGCATCTTAAGGCAAATTGAAAGGCAAATATTTTTCTAATAAATTTTAGTTCTGAATTATGGAAACTGATAACATCTACTTTAATTGAATAAGTTTATGTTTTGTAATCATATAATTTATTATTATATAGATTATCAAGTAATATCTGTTTTTCAAAATTTTCTATGAAAAACAGTCAAATATTTACAATTCAGGTGGCATATTATATCAGCATAAATTTAAATTTAAGCATTATTATAATATAAACCATAGAAGTAAGACACATTTTGACCCCAAATTAAGACTATAATGTGTGCCATTATATTTGGAAAGAATCAAATATATCTGGGTGATAAGAAACATGATACATGGATAATTAAAAGGAAATTATTAATCTGAAAATAATTTTATGTTAGATAATATAGAAAAATACTTAGAACATCTTTCTTTAACTAAAAATATTTTCTGCCACTAGTTATAACTATTTCATTGATGTAGATAACCACCTTTCATTTGCATCAATCCAGTCCAATTATACTTACACCTATAATTTCCATATCATATGTAAACACTGATATATGTGTAAAGGTTTTTAAATTTTCCTTCTAATTCAGAAACTCTGCTTTTGAAAAATGAAGATGTTATTTATTAGTTATCACCAAATCATAGCCCAAATGATACTCTTATTATAGTATGTATTTTTACTAATAAAACTTTCTTTTGCATTTCTATAATTTCCCCATGTTTAGGAGTGTACTTGAGAAAAACCAATTGGTTAGGGAGTTACTTTGTTTTTTTCACTTCTCCTGATAAGAAAATTCTGTAATCCATAATACCTTGATACTAGTGATTAGTTTTCCATTGACAAGTGGTGAGATAAGACAAAGAGACTTCAATGAAACCATAAATTTGACAGTTTCTTGTCTTATTCTTATTTGCAGCCTCACTAGAAGCAAAATGACATTGAGTATGTAGTTCATGCACAAATGCTTAGAAATCAAAGAAATTGATAATGACCTGTGTTTTGAGAGATTGTATAGTGGAATAAGGGAGAGGAGCACGCAGTCTATTCATAAATACTTACTCATTAGTTAGAGATATAGATTAACACCTTCTATACCTCAGCTAGTATAGATTCATTGGTGAATGAGACAGAAAACAAATTAATGCCTGTTTAATACACAAAGTGTTAAAAGGTGATGTTTAGAAAAATAAATCAGGGGAAAGGGAAAAAGGCTAAAATGTGTTTCTATACATGTGTTTTCATGATTATGACTGTATGTATATGCATACATATGCATCCTTATATGTAAAGATGATGCATTCTTTATTATTACTATGGTGACTTTATTATAAAAATAGCTTTTCCATCTTCACGCTATTTTCTTATCATTTCTAGTTCCTGTCTGGGGAGAGGTCAAATATTCATTTGAAGAATAGCCAATGGTTCGAAAATTCTAACCTGCTAAGGAACATTCAGATTCTGAAAACTTGAAATCTCACCCAAAGGTGTAGTTTAAGGGCAATAGTTAGATTTATGTGCTTTTGAATTTCTTCTGAATGTATCACTGAGGCATAATACACTTTACAAAGGCCTGTAATGGTTCCAAATACTGGTGTTATGTGTAGCTCCAGGTCATAATTTCTATTACAGAAGATATGAGAGTATAAAAATTGCATTGCATAGTGCATCAATAAAAGAACACTATGGGACTTATCTTATCTTACAGAAATTTCCAATTTGAAATGTGCATTTTTTGTTGTGAAAATGCTTTAAAAGTTCACAGCACTTTGTGTCTCTACTGTCTGAATTATATCCAAACCATTTTAGGCTAAGCTTTTGTTCTGGTTGAAGATCTATGAACAGAAGTGGTGCTCTGCTGAAGGAGAAACAGAGGGGAGCAGGGCAGAGTACAGTTCCGGATGATAAACTAAAGGCAACTTCAGAAAACATTCTCTAAGAGATTCAGTGAAAGAGTAGATCAATTTTGGCCATAATATTGTTTTTCCAAGAAGAAAATAATAAAATAATTTATTCTAAAACCTTCTAGCTTACCTTCTCAGAAACCATCTTTTAAAGAAATTTTCATGAGTATTGTCAAAATAGCATATTCTATGGGGCTATTAACTTCACACAGAGAAGAAAAGTAAAAATAATGAAACACATCAGTTTTATTTTTTCTTACCTCTTATCTGCACTAGCTTAGAAATTATTTAACCAGGCTCTATTTTTCTGCTACTGTCTCAGTATGATCTATTTGAATAATATAAATTCTAATTATAGCATTTTTTTTTTTTGCTGGGTCATGCAAAAATCTTCATTAGTAAGATAGATGTTTATTGAAATATTAATAAAATAACCTAAGAATTATACTATTTTGCTTAATCAAGAGAAATTGATTTGTAAACAAGTCCAAAAATCATTAGCCTAATATAAGCATATTAGAAAAAATGAAAGAAAAAAAAACAAATAAGAAGCAACAAAACTATTCACTTTTGTTTTTGTCTGTATCAATGTTGTAGCCTCAAAGCAAGAACATATTGGAAATATTTAGTGAATAAATTAATCCATGGGCATAAATTAGGAATTTGGAGGATTTATTTATTCTTACAATGCTCACTGTATATGTAATAAGAAGTTATAAAAATAAGTAAATATGTAAACAGCTAATTAATTTGTTCAGACATACACACAGCTTTAGTATGTTACAGTGCCCCAGAGCTTGAAAAAGTGAAAAAAAAATAACAACTTTTCTAAGATGCTAGCTTTTGTACTGCAGAGAAAGTATCTGTTAAAGTTCTAGACTTATGTGAATATTATTTAGACTATTGTTTGCTCAAATCCCCAGGACTGTGACATCATCCTGGAAACATTCTGCTGACTGCTTACTGTATCAAATCTATGTAGTTTACACCAAACATTAGTTTCTTCTTGTCAGAGTATGTTCTTTCCAGCCTTTATCATGGGCAACACTTTTTACAAAATAAAAAGGTGTCAAAAGTAGAGGGGAAAAAAGAAGGATGTATGTAAAACATCGGGGTACTGAATCAACGTATTATTTTTCATTGCTGTTTGCATTTATTTAACTCATTTAGGCAGAACCTATGTCTTTGAATCCCCACAAATAAGCATACAAAAGTGCACAAGGACTATGAATCAATATAGTAAGAGAGATAACAGAGTGACTCAGCATTTGACTGGAAGATTTATATTCTATACTGTCACTGAGTTATCTTGGATAAGTTACTGACATTTCTTTAATTTTATTTTCATTTTCTGAAATAGATTATAACAATAAAATAGAATTATTTTAAGGATTAAATTTAAACAGTACAGAGACAGGCACAGGGAAAGAGATTACAAATCATTATTCTATTACCACAATAATTGATATGGACTGAACTGTATTCCTCCAAAATTCATGTTAAACTCCTAACTCCCAATGCAACTGTCTTGGAGACAGAGCTTACAATAGGGTAAAATGACATCATAAAAATGGGACCCTGATCTAATAGGACTGCAGTATTTGTGAGAAAAGATACTAGAATACTGTTCTTTCTCTTTGTGCACATAAAGAGGAGGTTATGTGAGCACAAAACAAGAAGTCAGGCAACTACTTGTATGTCTAGAAGAGACTTAGTCATTGAAAACCCACCATGTTTTTAACTTGACAGCAGAATTCCAGTCATCAGAAATGTGAGGAAATAAATGTTTGCAGTTTAAGGCACACAGTCTATGGGAGTCACAGCAGCAGGAGTTGACTAAGGCAGGAATATGGCGATCAGGTAAGCATGCTGTAAGTTCGAAGTTATTTTTAAATGGTGATAGATTTGTATTGGTACTTTTATGGACTATCAAAGAAGACAATTTGAGGGAATAGCGTCACTAATTATAGAGTAACAGTCCTGTTAGATGCGTAATTCTTGGCCATGGCTGTGTTTTCTCTCTCTATAGTTATTGTAATGATCTTCACTGATTGAAATGTTTTATGTATTGGCACTGCAATGACCCTGAGTGATGGGAAGGTGAGGGCAACTTGAGATAGAACAATATAAATTAAAAAACAACCTCCTGTTTAAAAAGACACTGATGAACAAGCATCTGAAAGGCAAGGACAGATAAAAACCTGGCTGTACAGAGAGGCCTCACCTAAATCAAAATTAACAGGTGGTTGTGATGATATGCCACTGAAAAGTGGTATAAATACAGACACCGAATTGAGGCAATTTGAGATGCTTTTTGACTGTACACCTGTAGTCCTAAAGCCTTCTTCAAGATTTGGAGAGGGTTCACCATTGACAATTTCTTAACATGAAAACAGATTTTTCAGAGCAGTGTATATCATGGCATTGCCTTCTACAATGGCTATAGAGGAGCAACGATAAAATTGCCCCTGAGATTGGAGCAAATTAATTATGGAATGAATAACTTTTAAGATGGCTCTATGTAGAGCATTAAAAAATTAAATAAAACACATTCTAAAGATATTTAAACATGACACTAGGACCTGAGAATTTATATAATAGTTAGTCCCTTTCTAACTCTTTCTATGTATTTCACAGGATAACATCCATATTGATTTCAAATAGTTCTTAGTTCATAGAAGGGTAATTCTCATTTTCTATTTAATTTTTTCAAAATTATTGAAAACCTTGGTCCTCCTACTTCTTATTTTCTTTGGCTATATGTGCCTAGTAATTATCATATCAGTTTGATGGTTAAAAAAAAAAAGACAACTAAAGCGCAAAGGTAACAACTATTGTTCTAGTAAAAGTTTTATGATGTCAATAACAAAATAATTAGATAAATTAGGATCAATGTCTTCAATTATTCTTTCAATTTCTTATTTTTAGACATCATAATTATTGTAGTTCTCGGAGTGGGCAATTCTCTTAGGGGAGTTTGGGAACAGGATGGCATAGGCATTATAATCAAGTTAGAATGGGTCCTTCTGTGCAGTTAACTGTGTGTTTAACTTACCATGTTATTTAATTATTCTAAATTTCAGTTACTTGATTTGTTACACAAAGATACTAAGTTCTTGCATGATATTGTTGAAAGAAGCAAATAACTTTGCGTGTAACATAGTTATCATGCTGTTTGTTATGTGTCATGATAGCTAAGAGACAGGTGCCTACAATATTTGTCTTGCCTCTGACTCCTAGAATATTTGTAACATTGAAATAGTTCTATAATACTCGTCTTCAGTTTTCTTCTACAGAAAGTCATATCAATAATAATATATACTTCTTGAAATTTTTATGATAGCACAGTCAATGCATGTAGTGTTGAGTCCAAAACACAGCAAAAAAAAAAAAAAAACAATTAGAATGCATGAACTATTGGTGATGGTATACAAAAAAAGTTTCTATTCATTTAACTAATAAGTCTTAAAAATAAGGATCATCAGAATAAGTATAACCTCTACTCTTTATAACTTAGGCAACCAAATGTCATTAAGTGTTAAAATTGAATGTAAGTTGTCGGAGGCCGGCTCCGACCGAGGTTGGGTACCCGGGGGTGGTGGGGAAAGCGTTGGCGGGCGGCGGGTTCAGTGGGGAGAAGGGGGTGGGGAGCGAGTGGGGAGAAGAAGGTGGGGAGCGAGAGACAGCACACACCAGAGAGTCTGGTCAGGCCGTTCCACTTTATTATTGGAGAACAGGGTTTTTAAAGCATAAGAAGAATTAACTACTGGCAATGACAGGGTGATTACAGATATTCAAATACATAAGCAATTACATAGTTTGAGGGGAAATCAAGGAACTTTTGAAGAATGTCTCTTATCTAAGGTAAATTTCGGCAAGGTAAAGGACATAATCTTCAATGTTTGCCCTAGGCCTAGGGTGGAGACTGCTGTCTCACACCTTTTGTCTGAAACCAAGACCAATGATAAAAGAAACATCTTTATGCTAATCTCTGGAGGAACTAATATAAGCTGATTTTATCAGGCCAGGAAGGGAAATAGGGGAAGGGGTTAGTTGTTCTTTGTTCAAACATTAGCCCTTGAGGGGCAAGGAAACTTCATTGTTTCAAGGATATCTCACTTCCAGGAGCTAATGAGTAAGGCCAATGAATGCAGGCATGGTGGAGAAACTTAGTGACTGTTCTCCTGAAACTATACTTAAATTTATTTGCAAGAAGAAATATCGCATCCTGACTTTGGGAACACTTCTTTGAAGGCTCCGCCCATAGAGTGACCTTGTCAAGACAATATGGGGGTCTAGGTTGCGACAGTAAGTGTATTCAAGAATGAGATCATTTAAAGTATGCAGTTTTTGTAGAATAAATTATTTTCACTTGAAATATAATATCTATATTTTTGTACTTCTCAGTATTTAGTTTTAGGAATAGCACCATGTTTTTGAAATTTCCCAGTAAGTACTGTAATAATCTCTAATAGCAAATAATATGAGGATAATTGTCTGAAATGACCTTTGAATTATTTTTTCTGTCTTGTGTCTAAGACATCTGGGATCTAGATGAAAAAAATTGTACTGAGGTATTTATTATAATGTGAACTGGTGGCAGCAAAAACAACTTCAAGTGGCCTGGTGCTGAGGATGCCCTCCAGTTTCCCATGGCATGGAGATGAGTCATCTCGTGAAAGGGCTGGTTCTAACACCAGCTGAGCTGCAATTCCACATACACACCTTGCAATTTATATAGGGTTTCCAAACTACCTGTGAAGTCTTGGAAAATTTAATTTCCAACAGCTTATGTAATAGTCATGAAATACTGTTGGAAACGATGGGTAATTTCTTGAAATTTTGATTCTGTTATGGTCACATATTATTACTAAAATATAATCATCTCTGTTAAATTGCATCAAATATTTTGATTTTCAATCAAAATAGTTTTACTTGTATTTATTTTAACATATGATGAGTTAACTCATAAACAACTAAATATAGGATGGGCTCATCTATTTACTTTTAAAAACTAGGCTCACTAAATTAGAAAGATGTAAGAAATTGGCAGATCTCAGGAGTGCCCACCTGGGTCTATGCATGTGCACTATTTTTCCCTTTCTCCCTTTCTTATCAAACCTGTCCTTTTAAAATTTAACAAAAGAAAATTATAAGAAATGATAGAGCTTTGACCACAAGGAAGATGATAGCATGCCCAATGCTATAAATAAAAGCTAGCAACTAGAAAAGTATTTTCAACAAGTATGATATTTAAAATAGAAACAGAATGAAAACTGATAAAACAGGTGAATATTCTTTCACTTAGAAAGCTCCCAGCCTTTCATCTATGGTCTCTACTTATCTGCAGATCCTCATCCTTCATCACACTCTGATGCTTACATTGTGCTTCACCAACACACAATCACTTAGAATTAAAGTCTCCATGCTCTTCTGAGAGAGACACTGTATTATATCTAAGTTAAATGCAAAAACATCCTTGAGTGATGATGGAGAATTAGACTTTTTCTATGAAGTTTAAAGTCACTTTATATAGAGATATCTTAGAGGTGAGAGATATCATAAACGATACTTCTAACTTTCTGCTATGATTACCTCACATTCCCTATTCTATGGTGAGAAACAATGCTATCACAGCCCCCTTAAAAACATAATTGTATATACTTAGTAAATGCGACCCCAAAGCAAGATATCTTATTTAAAAGTGAGGCAAGGACAGTGAGAGTTCACAGAAAAGGGAATATAGATTGATAGAATAGCAATAAAAACAAGCTCTAATACACTAAAATAACATAATTGAAATTCAGCAATACATACATGACATTTTGCCAATTAAATTAAATATTTAAAGGAAACTAAAGTGGTTACAAATAAAATGTTAAAGTAAATTGGTCCTGCTATGTAATGAGAGAATTAAATTTTTACAAACTTTTTAAAAAATAGGGCAAATATGTCATAGTAATTTCTATTTATACTCAGTTTTAGGGAATAACCTTAATTTTAGGAATGACATTAAAAATGAATGGTATTAAATTTGAAATAATATGAAGTGGAGAATTGGAAATGCTTATTGCCACATTATATTATAATAAAATGGCTATTAAAACTAAGGTATGTTTATGGGATAAATACTTTGCAAACTTTTTGTTGTTTTCTAGAGGTAATGGATAATTTTACATGTTATAATAATAAATAGAATGTTACAAGAAATATAATTTGTTGGTGCAAGTATATGTGTGTGTGTCTCCGTGTATATATATGTAAAGAATAAAATTAACAAAAATAATTATGAAAATGAATCCCAGGCATCCCTGGAGGCACAAGGGGTTAAGTCTCAGCATTATGAGGCTATCAGTAGCCACTGTAGCATGAGTTCAATTCCCAGCCAGGGAGCTAACCCACATGGCACAGTAGACCTTTCCTGTCTGGTCCACTGCTCCCCTCAGCAATGTATTTCAGTAGATCTGCCTGTTCTGGTTCCCTTTCTGTCTCTGGTGAATCCTCTCTCCACCCACCCCATCCCCCAACACCTCTGGCCTATACCTCAGCTCTTTTATGGATAAATAAATCTTTAAAAAAAAGAAAACAAATCCCAGATAAACCATAAAATCTGTAAAATGTGGCATCAGCTAACAAACCAGCTTTTCTCCCCTTCGAATGGATTGTGCATGATATCCCTCTGACTGAAAAAAAAAAAAAATCCATAGACTAGACAGCTAAAAGCATGGACTTTGGGGGAACAGTTTGGACTTCAGCCCTGGTTATGTTAGGCCTTGAGATCTTCAGCAATGAACTAAACCTAGATGTTCCTGGTTGCCTTATCAGAATAAGCACGGTGGTAATAATGCCTACCTCAAGTGTTAGAACTGATAGCCTTTAATACTTATGACAAAGATTCTGTCCTTAATCAAACTTCAGATCCTCTGGGTCCTCCTTTTGTCTCCCTCGGGCTCTGTCCATGGGCCATTTAATCCAGTGTTAGCAAGAATCCTGTGGTGTCAAATTATTGAAAAATTCTTTAATCTTAACATATAACCAAATTCCTCATCTCCTACCTTTACTACTATCCTACCTCCTGGCCTGTCTTTAGCAAAATTTCTATCAAGGTATTTTAGGAGAATTCCCTTTCCCTGTTGTGATATCCTAATGATTTTTCATCTACTGGCCCCCATCATTGCTCCTTGTTATAAATGTACTTATTCTTGCTGTATTCAGAGTTAAATTTAATCTCTCTTGCTACAAAATTCATGGTTGTAGTCCCCATGAATAATGTCTACCTTATCATCCTTTAATGACTGTCAAGATAATTTTTCCTTTAACATCTACAAAGTACAAAAAAATATTTCAATATGCTAGAGCAATTTAACCATTATGATCTTCATTACTATATTTTATAATATAATTTTATTACTATCCCTGAAAAGTTTTCACCATTATCTGACTTTAAAAAATTACACTGATCTCATAGCAACATGTGTTTTTTTATCTCTCCATTTATGACAGCTTATTACTACAAATTCATAAAGGCAGTTCATGTCTGCCTTGCTCATGAACACATCTCCAATGTAAAGAAAAGTGACACATGGGAGACTTTCAATAAATATTTGCAGATTAAATTATTAATTGATGTTTGAATCTAACACAAAATCTTTATCTTCAATGATCCTTCCCTTAATCCTAGGAGATCTACTCAGTATGTTTTAGCATGGTTCACTTTCTGGAAAAAAATAAAAAAAATTGGGGGTAGGAATCTGTTTTCAAAACAAATATTGCTAAAATTTGGTTTCTATACTTACAAAGACAAAAATGCCTCTAAATTATAAATTACATGAAAGCAAAGGATTGTCTCGTATTTTTTCTGCATTGGTCCATGAGTCCTCTATGAATAGTTGACATGCAATACATTTTTAAACACGTTAAATATTAAACCAGTGTCTCATTAAAAAAAAAAAAAACTGTCTTTGAACTAGAATCCTATTAACAATTACACCCCATATCTAAGTAAATGCATTAATAAAAGCGAGGTTGGTGCCTATAATCTTTTTTCTCTGGTTCAATGAAATATAGGAAATTTTTAATGGTAATACATTTGACAAGATACAATGATTGTTTTTATAAAATATGATTGTTTTTATAAAAATAGTTAAAGTGGGCCTCCCTAATGGTGCAAGGAGTTAAGTCTCAGCACTATGGAGCTATCTGGCAGCCACTGAAGCACAAGTTCGATCCCCAGCCAGGGAGCTGACCCACATGGCGCAGCAGATCTCTCCTGTCTCGCCCCTGCTCCCCTCAGCAGTGTATTTCAGTCAATCTGCCTGTTCTGCTCCCCACTCCGTCTCTGGTGAATCCCCTCAACCCCCTACACCTCTGGCCTACACCCCAGCTCCTGTATGCATAAATAAATTTTTAAAAACTAATAAAAGTGCTATTAAAAGTATTCAACTAGCCTACTTGTCTTTTTGATGATCATTAGATAAAAGAAATTCACAGAGCATCTTTCTAAAAGTTTATTATGAACATGTGCTTAATTGACAGTGTGTTCCATCTGCTGTTGTTTTATATATTAAATGTTAATTACAGCCATGGTACTATGTTTTTATATTAAAATTATTGCAATTTTGGGGTACTTCCTTCCAAGAAATTTTAACCCCTAAGTGGCACTTTTAAGGAATTAGATGAAAGAGTTTGGAAAATATAAATTAATTTTGAGAGATTTGGATGACATTTGCAGTTTTAACTATGTGTTCAGCAGACATACCAGTCCTTAAAGAGGGGGTTGTTTCAAACCTTATTAATGTATGACTACGATATAGAACATCAAAGAAAGAGAGAGAGACACACACACACACAGAGGGAGAGAGAGAGAGAGAGACAGAGAGAGAGAGAGAGAGAGAGAGAGAGAGAGAGAGAGAGAGAGAGAGAGAGAGAGACATGAGGCTAGAGGACTGTAAATTTGTAACATTTGAACAGGTAGCCAAAAGTTAGCAAAGTAACTTAAACCTTTATGATATTTTATCATGCTGGGACAGAGCCTAGTGTTTTATAATGACATTAAAATTAAAATTTAATTTTCCTGCAGAGTTAATAATTAGCTAGCATCAGCGAACAAATACAGTGAGAATCCATCAATTTGTGATTGTCATTTCTAAAGAGAAAGGGAAGATATTCTTCTTGTCGTGGGCTAATGAATATTGCCATGTGATGATGCTAAAATAGAATGCTGTGAATACAGAGGTAAGTAATTCTAGGTTCTTATAGGAATTTAGGAAAGAATATGAGAAATATCATTATAACGTGAGAAGTTAGGGGATCTGCAAACATTCAGATATTGCTTCATTGTAAGAACTTTTTCTTCTAAGAGCAAAACTAACATTATACAAAACTATTACCACACCTAAACTATCAGTTTTCTTACCTTATAGTGCATAAAATTTTACAAATTTAAAGTACTTACCTTATAAGTGTGTAGGATAAATTAAATAAATACATGAGTTATTCCCAGTAACCTATTTGACTTGTTTGGTTGATATCCAGCGAGAACAGTTCTCATTGTTAAATAAAAGGAGTGTAACTGAGTCTTCCACATTTTCTATTTGTGTCAGTGTTACAGACACACCTCCATGAAGGGGAGAATCCATTTTGCACTCAGCAACTTACCCAGAATTCTCAACCTGGGAGTTAGAGATAAGATGGACTTTGTTTCATTCAAAGTGGGTTCCACAGGGTTTTCTGTTTTAATTCCCCATTTCTTAGTGAGAATAAGTTTAGAGTCTTGTCTTTTTCCTGTCTTTAGTAATTCAATTTATTTCTTATACTTCTAGTTCTCTTTGTTTTCTTCCGAGTACTTCAGTTCACAAAGTGGTTGAATAATCTAGTTTATGGTTATATTTCTAGAGGCAGACCTCTTAAGTTTTGGTGGACAGGGAATAAAGCATGCGCACATATAGTAGTATGAAGTGGTACCCCCAAATTATATAGTTATGTAATTGATTGACAAATTAATAACTTCTTCAGTTGTACCACCATCCCGCCCCCCCAATAAAACAACAGCTGGATTATGAGTCTTCCTGGGGGGTTTGAGGGGGAAACAGGTGAGAATAAAAGATAGGAATGAAGATAATTTCAGAAAAATTTAAAAAAAGAGCAGTTCAAATATTTTAAAAGTATAGTATGCTTTTCAAAAATATTTTATGGATATAAGTTGGAAAATATGAACAAGAAAGCTAAACCTTCAAGGTTGTCATATATGTATTTGAATATATTACTCCCCCCTCCAAAGTATAGGGCTCAGTAATTGATTCCTTTTTATTTACCTCAAAATGGTAAAGAATTAACAGGAAAAGCTCCCAGGGAGCATCAAGGACATCAGTCTGTATTATGAACATTCATTTCCATGATTTCAAAAGTGGTCTGAGTAATAGATCTCAGTGTCTGCTACATTACAGATGTTTCATATGTACTATGAATAAATAAAAGATGAATTATTGGAAGTAGCTAACTGCTACTGCATGGCAGGTGTAAGAAAAACAAAAAATGAGCTCAAGATTGAGAAGTGGAAGATGTGATAGTATTTTTTTTCCTTTTAAAACAAATTTATATTCAGTAAAAAGTGAGAGAAAATATTCTCATCTTCAGTGTATACCGTCTGTTAAAAAGTGATGAGTTAAATAACAATTGTGCCTATAACAAAACATTTTAAACAAAAATTTCCTTGATCTAAATTACTTTATAGTACATTTAATTCAAATATTTTTGGGGTTTGGTGTAGCTATTTATTGAAAAGCTTTCTTTTTTGGGGTCAGAAAAAAGACAAAACTTGCAAGCTGACCTTAGATCTGAGGTACAGAGCAGGGCAGGGGTAGACAGAGGTGTCAAAATAGTGGCGCAAAGAGCACAGGGACTATGGTGATCGATCAGGGATGCTTTGGTGGTGGGAATAAAAAAAAGTTGGCTTTTTTACTTAATATTATTATAAAAACATAATCTTTGGTTTGTTGTTATGCTTGTAATTATATAATAATTCAGTTACACAGATTGGGGAGAGTGTGTGAAGTTAATAATGAACTAATTCCTGGAATATATAAAATAATAGGAAATGCCTAATAAAAGTAAAGAAACTTAAGCAAATTGTGTCCTTTGGTTTATTTCCAAGACTATGTAGTCCATAAGGAGGCAAAATCTCCACTTGTTAAGGCTGTCTGGACACAATTTTGGTTGGAGTTTAGACATCAAGGTTAATTGGAATATTTATTGAAGCAATAAAGGTTGTTGTCAGTTATAAGACTCTGAACTGCTGCAGTACTATATGGGGTCCTTTGGACTAGTAGGCATTAATACATTTTAGTGATGTTGTTTTAAAAAAGAGGAAGAGGAGAGCTACTTGTACATTTTTACATTTTCATCAAAATTGTTCTAAATTGTATAGCAATATGTCGCAGAATTATAAAGAAGGAAACTAACATTTCTGAAGGAAATATGAATCATATGATACAATATATTTCAAAAACTTGTAATTAGGGTAACAGTAGAAGGATGTGAATATGACATATATTTCTAAAGTTCTACTTTAAAATTTATGAATCTCATTTGGCTACAGATATCTAGTCAATCATGCATCTGTGGGATTTCTCAGATCCTGTTTACAGAGAAGACAGACAATTATATGTCACCTTGCATATACTTATTGTAATATAAAAGTTACACATGCCATCATGTAAGTTAATCTTCCCAAATATTGTCCAAGGTATAAAAATATTTGAGACTATGACCAAGTAGACCAAATATTCGGTCTATTAATATATGCTTTATTTACATAATAAAAATATATTTCCTGAGGTGGCTATCAAAATAGACAGTTGAGACTGGGAGGAAAAAAACAAACTAGACAAATAATTGAAAATTATGTTCATTCAAAAAGCAGGATGCAAATCAATATAGCAGTCTAATTATAATAGCCTAAAGGTGAAAACAACTGAAATGTCTAAGAACTTATGAGTGGATAAAAACATAGATCTGTACACTGGAATATTTTTGAACCAAAAAGAGAATAACATACACATACAAGATACAACATGAATGAACCTTGAAAACATTATTCGAGTGTAAGAAATCAGTCACAAATGACCTTACATCCTATCATTCCACTCAATGAAATATCCAAGACTATCTATTCTACTATTCTATTCAAATGAAATATTCAAAATAGGAAATACAGACAGAAACTACAGAGGAGTGACTGCTTATGGAGGGGGACAGATGGGAGAATATGGGTGTGAGTTTAAGAGTAAAAGGTCTCTTTTTGAGGTGATGAGAATGTTCTAAAAATAACTATAGTTAAGGTTGCACGTATTTGTGAATATACTAACAATCACTAATTACATACTTTAAATTGTTGAATAATATAGTATGTGGATTACAGCTCAATAAAGCTGCTTAGAAAAAGAAAAATTTTATAGAGTTCCCTTACGTCCCACATCGGAGTTCCCTTTTATTAACATTTCACATGTGCATGGTTACCCTGGTCAATATTAATGACAATAATGATACAATTTTATGAATTAATGTCCATTTTTATTAAAATTTCCTTAATTAAAAAAAAAAACTTCCTCTTTTCTAGGATCCCATCTAGGCTAACACATTACAATTAGTAGATGTGTCTCCTTAAGTGCTTTTTGTTTGTGACTTTTCTTATTTTGACAATCTTAAATTCTGGTCAAATATTTTATGTATTGTCACTCATTGGGAATTGTCTGATATTTTTCTCATAATTACACTAAAGAAATGTGTTTTTTGGTAGACAGCTACAACAGTAAAGTGGTATCCAAGAGTGCATACTACCAATAAGACTCATCACTGTTGATGTTAACAACAGGCCCCTGAATTAAGGTAATGTGTGTCAGCTTTCTCCACCAAATCTGTCTAGGGCAGCAGAAAGCAATTAAAACAGTTGCTGCATGCCTTGCAAGTTCAAAGTATTTGATGTGTAGCCTTTAAAAAAACTGCCAACTGATCAAAGAAACAGAAATATGAAGATACGCCTTTATGAATTTAATGAAAACCACGTCCTTCATTTTAAACAAGTGACTTTCTGCTATATAAAGTTTTGGCAAAAATAGTTTGTGGGACATATCTGACTCATTGAGTATTTATTTTTCTTTGTTTTACGTGACTATTGAGCTAATAATGGTTTTTATATTTTTTAAATACTATATTTTTAATTTTTATTTTTGGTAATTTTGTTGAGGTACTATTAGTTTACATCATTGTTAGTATTTTGTTAGTATAGGATCTCCCCTCCTCCCCAGTTCAGAAATCTGAGACATAAAAGAAGAGGAGAAATGGCAGTAAGAGATAAAAGTCTTATTGAGATACATCAAGCAATCTCCGTGTTTAGTTGAAGAAGCATTTTTGAAGGTAAGTGCCTTGTATATTATTTGAGAAATAGTTACAGTCATATTTGTTTGTATGGTAAATATCTCTAGCTTCATCCACTAAATTAAATCCCTCTCTAAGGGACTATCTCAGCAATTCTTGTTTATTCTTCATCAAAGAGGTTAAAAAAAATAGTGATTAAGTAGAATAGGTCAAAAGAGACTACAAAATACTAGAAACAAATCAGTATTAACATATATTCACATATCAAAAACATATTCAAGTAATTCAGTGTTCTTATATGTATGAAGCATATACTACTTGGAAAGTATGCATCTACCATTCAATAAATCAGGGTTCTTTACTATTGGATTACAGACCTATAAGAATGAGCCATGAATAGAAAGGAACTTTAAGACCTTGGCAGAATTTTGCAAGGTAACACTTTGCAATGCTTTTTTATGATTGAAAATATTTTTTAGTTTGAGAAATAATATATTTTGTAAAGCCTAATTAAATTATCTTACTGTGTTGCCTAGACTGTTGAGATTCAATTTCAGAGACACATAAAAGGTACATACTAGACATACTTACCTGATATATAAGGAACAGTGAAACATGATGAAGAATATGAATGATGTCTGCATGAGCAAAATATTCTAGAAATTTGAGATCTGTATTAAGGATTGAGCTAATAATGGTTTTTATATTTTTAAAATACTATATTTTTTATTTTTATTTTTGGTAATTTTATTGAGGTACCATTATTTTATGTCAGTGTTAGTATTTTGTTAGTATAGGCTCTCCCCTCCTCCCCAGTTCAGAAATCGGAGACATAAAAGAAGAGGAGAAATGGCAGTTTCTAAGGATTACCTATGATGGATTACCTATGATGTTCAATCATGCCATAATGACTATCTTTACTTCTTATTCCTTCACAACATTTTTTCAGGTTAAGATTAGTCACTGCT
>PVIJ01021271.1:0-18898 GCA_004024925.1 Scalopus aquaticus | reverse complement strand
GGTACGTGTTACGGGGCCATTTTGTGCAGGCAAGTAAATCTGAGGACTGTGGAGAAAATACCCTTTTGACTGTGTGAGTGCATCTTTCTTACCCTCTCCTTCTGACTTTCTCTCTCAATCTAGGTCCAACAAGGGCCCTCATAGACATGGAATAAAGCGGTATTGTTTGGCAGGGGATTTAATTTCACTCCATCACGAGCGACCATCGCAGCGCTGTCATGGCGATTTGTCACACTTTTTTGTGTGCTCTATCTTTCTGAAGTTCCATCTCCTCAGCAGTCCACTGCATAATCTCCTTCTCTGGGACAAAGCGCCCCAACATAATGAAGGAGGGGGAATGGGGAACGGAAAGGCAATGGACACAGTTATCAATTTGGGCCCCACACCCCGTGACTCCTGGGATTCTGCCCCAGCAGCCAAAGAGGCGCTAGTGGGGCCTGCTGTGTAGGAAAAAAAGGCACCACCGCCACGTTTGCTGAGGCCAAAGGAAGAGCTGGTGGCCGCTGGACGATGTAATCTGACGCCTCCTGAAGGGACCACCGCGGAGAGGAATGCCGGGCCCCCACCCCGTCAGCCAGCTGGGGCGCAGCAGGACCGTGTGTCAGGGCACAGCTGATGGAGGAGCTGCCCCGAAACTCATTCTGAAAGGAAAACTGGGGAGGACATCCCAGCCACCAAGAGCTAGTGTCCCAACCCTCAGCTTTAGTTTCCACACAGGCCTTAGGACTGTTAACACAGATCAGCACCTACTCGAGGTGAATTCTAGAATAGGATGTCTCTCAAGCAGACTGACTGTTCTTGCTCTCACTTGTGGAAACTCGAGCTCCTCTCCTCACTGGAATGTTTGGAACAGCGTCTCCTTAGCAGTTGCTCCTTAGCGGTGTTTTCAGCATTCACAGAACAACCCCTAAGACTTCTTGTGCTTTATTTCTTGCTGCCCTGGTGGGGAAAAGGGGCAGCATTGTTTTTGTGCATTGTTTTTGTTGCTTTTCTAGACATTTCCAAAGGGTCACCCTTGAAGGGCTTACTGACATCCTGATTTCTTACTTGGAATTAAGAATGTTCCCATGTTCCAAGCCATTTGTACCAAGAGGCCTGCGTTCACACCATGGAAAAGAAAGTGGACATTGCAGGTAATACACTCCTATGTTACCATGTTTGTGGTTCAAGAGCTTAACTGGAGTTACTGCAAATGCATGAATCCTTAATTCACTTCTGAATCCACTTGGTAATTCTTAGTCTGTTATGCTACTTCGTTTACTTACTTCTGATGTAACCATTAGAGCTACTAAAACAATAGGAGACTGCCATGCCCGGGAAAGAAACCATCAGAATTTTTTATGACAGGGGCAGGTGTGGATTTGACACTTGGCTCTGTCACTCACTAATTATATGATCTTGGGGAAATGACTTAACTTTTATGTTCGGTTAGTCTCCTAATTGAAAAAAAGGGAAATAATCTTTATCTTATAGGGGTGTCTTGGGATTCGATAAGAGAAATTACTAGGCCAGAAATCTACAACCTATGATATTATGTCTTTTGGCCTAAAGATTATGATTTTCACTTTACAGATGTGTGTGTGTGTGTGTGTGTGTGTGTGTGTGTGTGTGTGTGTGTGTGTGTGTTTGGGGGGGGAGAGGGCTGGACTCCTACTTGATCTAAATAATTATACATTATTTATGTCGAATCTCATTTCCCACCTGAATTCCCATTGTTAGTGTTCTCTAGCACATTGGCCTCTCTTCTAATTTTTTTTTTTAAGATTTATTTATTTTTGCATACAAGCTGGGGTACAGGCCAGAGGCGTGGGGCGGCGAGAGGGTTCACCAGAGACAGAGTGGGGAGAAGAACAGGCAGATCAGAAATCCACTGCTGAGGGGAGCAGCGGGCAAGGCAGGAGAGGTCTGCTGCGCCATGGGGGAATCTCCCCGGCTGGGCATCGAACTCACGTCGCCGCTGCCGATAGCTCCACAGTGCAGTGCTTAACCTCTGTGCTACCAGGGAGGCCCCTCTCTTCTCATTCTTAATACAGTTGAATCACTTACCACACCATGGATCTCTCACTTACTTTTCCTCTCCTTGGAATGTTCTCAGCCCAGCTCAGTGTGGCTGAACCCTTATCTTCTAGGACTCAACTCAGAAGTCACCTCAGAGCGGCTTCCTTGGACCAATCACATCCATCCTAGTGCCAGCCATGTCAATCTTTATCACCTCACCAATGACTACCCCGGTGTCACACCACTTACTACCATCTGAAATTTATATTAAAATTCATTATCTGCCCCTCCAGGTGCTACATACCAGAACAGCAGTGATCAATTTCGTGAACATTGCGCTATCCTCAGCAGCTAGCACAAGGCATGTAGTAGTTGCTCAGTAAATATTGAATAAGTAGATTGTTTTTTATTTACGTGCACGATTGATTTCTTTATATCCATATCTTTCTATTTGGAATGGGTGAGCCATACTGACCTCTGCCTCACTTTCTTTCACAGAATATCATTAGGCCTTTCCTGTGTAGGGCAGGATGCCGTCCACCTGGGCTTCAAGAGGAACAGGAGACAAGGTTTAACCAGAGCATGTTTGGGAGAAGACAGTCTGGTTTGGGGGACCAACAAGGCAAGTTTGGAGGAAACCCAGGGGTCTAGTGAGGTGTTTTTAAAATTTTTTTAAAAATTTATTTATTTATGTATACTTTACATCATTCTTCTTCATTTTTTTTTTTACAATGTTTGTTTTCTTTTCCCAGGTGTAGTCCCCATAGAATTTCCACCACCAATTCACCTGTGCACCATCACCATAGTTCCTTGTGCTCTTTCCGCCCTCGTTTTGGTCCCTCTTCCTCCCCTTCCCCTGCAAAATGTCTCTGAATTATAGTTGTCTGTTTATTTTTGTTTTATTGTGTTCTTTATTGTTATTGTTTCCCCCCCTTATTTGGTTCCCCTATATTCCTCGTATAAGTGAGACCATCTGATATTTTTCTTTCTCCTTCTGACTGTTTCACTGAGCATAATCCCTTCCATCTCCAATCATGTTGCTATGAATGACATGGATTTATCTTTTTGATTGCTGAATAGTATTCCACCATGTATATGTACCATATCTTCTTGATCCACTCATCTGTTGTTTGGCATTTGGGTTATTTCCAAGTCTTCTCTATTATAAATAGTGCTGCATTAAACGTAAGAGTGCAGGTATTCTTTTGAATTAATGTTTTTGTGTCCTTTGGGTAGATCCCTAGGAGTGAAATTGCTGGGTCATATGGTAGTTTCATTTTCAGTAGTCTGAGGAGTCTACATACTAGTGAGGTGTTCCTGAGGGACTGCTGTCTAGGCCCAGCCTGGCCTTACAAGTAGCTACAAGGAGGAGAAGGGGTGTTTGTATGGAGGTTGTGGGGGTGTAACTAGTCACATGATGGTGAGAAGCAGGGACATGAGCTGAGGGGATGGTGCTTTGTTTTGATGAGCTGGGGGGCAAAAGTAGAGGTGAGTTTGAACAGATTTGTGTGTGTGAATGTGAAAGGGCTTGAATGCCAGACTAAGAGTTTGTGAATTTTGGGGGGGAGGCACCAGGAGGATTTGGCTGGAATATGCACTTTTATTCTCTGCTACAAATTTCAAGCTTTTTCTCACTTTAAAGGAATTCCATACCTCACCTGGTCTAGAGCAGGGGATGATTTGGGGTGTTACAACTAGACTGGCATACTGACATCAGTGGGTGCCCAGAGATGCTCTAATTATTCCATAGGCACAGCATGGCCCCACCACGAAGAGTCCTTCAGTCCTGAAGGTCAGTATAATCCAGGGAGAGAAGTTCTGATCTGGAAGGATTCTTGCTCCTCTTTCAGCCTGTGCCCCCACCCTCTCCTGCCCTGTTACTTGGCCAGTATGGGACCAGGGATGGTGTTTTATCCCTTTGAATCCTCAGGTTGGAGAACAGTCCTCAAGGTCTCATGTTGGGTGGACACAGAGCACTCACCGACCAGCAGTCGGAAAGCACTTGCTTCTGTCCCAGTGGCCTCCTCTGGGGCAGGAGGCTTTTTAAATACCTCATAATTAGCTCTCGGTCTGTCCCATTGGGTAGTGACTGGATATTTAAACGTTTTGCTAGAGAAATGGTCACAAAGCTAAGAAACAGAGACTTGGCTGTAAAGAGTACCACGTGTCTAGCACAACATTTTTTTTTTTTTTTTAAAGCTGGGCAGTGGGCCTCCCTGGTGGCACAACGGGTTAAGTCTCAGCACTATGAAGCTATCTGCAGCCACTACAGCAAGAGTTCGATCCTGGGCCAAGGAGCTTCCCACATGGCTCAGCAGACCTCTCCTGTCTCCCTGCTGTTCCCCTCAGCAGTGTATTTCAGTCAGTCTACCTGTTCTGTTCCCCACTCTGTCTCTGGTGAATCCTCTCACTACCCCACACCTCTGGCCTACACCCCAGCTCCTGTTTGCATAGATAAATCTTTAAAAAATAAAAATAAAATCCAGCAATAAATAAAAGCTAGGGAGTCTGCCCTCCTTCCCTTGGTGTTTTTTCTCACTCAGAGCAATAGGATGACCTTCGAGGGTGGGAGGAAAGCCTCCCGCGGATCTAATTCAGATTGCACAGAGGTGTGATTTGTGCAGAAGGAGTGCAATGATCCTCGCCACTGGTAACTATAGAGGCGAGAAGAGGCCCTGGAAGTCCCTCAGCGAGCGCAGGCTCGCTCACCGGGGAGTGAGAGCTGGCCCTGGGGGAGTTGCATGGACTGTAGGGCACTGGAGGAACCTTGGAGAGACAGTATCATCCTCCTGCAAGTTCGGAGGCTCCCAGAAACAGCTGCAACACAAAATGGGGACAAATATTCCTTCCCATGAAACGTGAAACCCAGGTGGCAGTGGGGAAATGACCAACAAGGAAATCACAGAGGGACACAATCCTGTTTACCAAAGAGGCATCTGGATAACGTCTTCGTTTGACATTTCCTTGCTTGATCAGGTAAATTACCAGGTGATGGGGAAGGGGGTGTCGGTGGAGGCAGGGAAGAGCTCATTGGTGCCAGTTCAAACCCTGGTGACATTTCTGCAAGACACGAAGCATCAACTGTCTTCTTTAATTTAATACGATTTTATTGCTTTTCCATTAATATACAAAACTCCATGGAGTTCATGGCACAGCTTCGCTGCCTCTCTGTGTCATCTGTCTTAATGAAGCTCTTTGGGAGCCCTGGGGGACAATGGTTGTACATTATAGAACAAAAGATTGGTAGAAATGTATTAGGCTGTAATTGGCATCAAAACTTGTAATGGCAATTAAGGTAATAAGGAGAACTTGCAAGAGGAATATGTATTGACACGCATTGTGAAAAACCCACCTCGTGGTGGAGTTGAATGAAGGGGAGGGGCCGCGAGAGGGGTTTGCAACGCAGTGAAGGTGCTTCCCGTTTCTCGGACCCTGTCCATGTTAATCCCCTTCTCCTTCCTCTCCTGGGCCAGTTGTCAGTTTCTTGTGCTCTCTGGTCAGTTTCTGAGCTACAGGCCCCATAAGTTGGTGTAATATTTCTCCAGGCAAACCTCTGGGTGGTCTTGTCTTGTACAGAGAGAAAAGCAGATCGCAGGAGGAATTCCAGACCGCTCTTCCAAGCATTAGTCTTCAAAGGAAAATGACCCACCTGGAAGGACAAGATGTTTCCAAGAGACAGAGGGGAGGCTGAAGCCGAGGTCAGCCAAGCCCAGAATGGAAGCCTTGCCCCATAACAGCTGTGCTGCTGAGCCAGCTTCCACTTTCGGCTGGAAAGGTATTTTTTGAGATGTTCATTCCTTTGCATTTCTTTCGCATGCAGTATATCAATGGAGCCAAAAAAAAAAAAAATCATGTGTCGAAAATATAAACCTCTTGGAGTTTGGTAGCTCTGAGCTGTACATGATTTTTACTTTTTGAAGTTTGTTTTTGTTTCTTGGGAAAAAAATTGGCTGGTATCAGATGAGAGAGATGCTAATTTTGTGAACTGTTGGATCCAGTAAAAGATTTCAAAGTCTCTTTGGACGTTTCGAATAGAGTCACAAACTGCATAAAATCAGTTATGATCATCTTTTAACTGAGTCAAATGATCTGTCCCTCTCATTGATGAATTCCAATATTCGCTTTTGAAATACAAAGTATGAATAGCTTGTAGCTAAGGTTCAGGGCTGGAAATGGGAGGCTGTGGCTACTCGGTATTGGGCTATCATCCCACTCTGTGGCTTAATTCCAATAGTCACTCATCAAACATGGAACATGGGCATGGCACGAGGTATATAGGTGGTGACTCTCTTGGACTGACTATGACTGGGAAAGGGAGGCGGGGAGAACAAGAGAGAGGAATGGTGCATTACCAATCAAGTGTGAGCCTCTAATAATGTTTTCCCCAGTCAATATACAAATCCTGGTGTTTAAAAGAAATCCAAGTAAGAAGGGTTCAGAGATGAGCATGAAGGACTGTCCTTGGCAGAAAGAAGACTCAAGTTCCTGAGTTTATAGTTCTATGTCCCAGGCTTCTTCTGACTATTGAAAAGAAGCAAGAAGCAACTCCATCTCAGTGGAAATAGCCCCTATTTTCATTCCAATAGTCACTCATCAAACATGGAACACGGGCACGGGCAGTCCAAGGGAGCCATCACCTGCAGACCTTGTGCCACGCCCATGCTCCATGTTTGATGAGTGACTGTTGGAATGAAAATAGGGGCACAATGTAAAAGTTATAAAAAACAATAAAAACATATTGATTAAAATATAAAAAAAAAGAAAAGAAAATAGGGGCTATTTTCACTGGCACCCTGACTTTCAGTGCAGGTCATCAGTGTGCAGGGACTTTCATGCTTCTGCGATGTGACTATGTGACAGTGGCGAGGTTGGCGCTGGTGCTGCAGCTCTGCTGGGAGGAACGTGAGGCGTGAGGTTACAAGTACCTCGCGAGGGATTATTGGAAGGTTTGATTGAGGTCACCCCCATGGCAGGCCCTGCACGGCACTGGACAGCTAGGGGCATACAACAATCCCCATCTGTTTTTATTTATCAACACAGATCAAGAACTCCAGATTTTAAGGCTCGAGATTTCTAAGTGATCTTACGAGTCTGATCACGTTAGGTGACTTGAGGAAAGAATGTATCTCAGCGCAAACTATAAAATGTTATGGCTCTGGCTTGGGGTAGCCATGGAGAAGAGAAAAATGTCAGTGCGCAGAGACCTTCTCAAGGCTTGAGAAAATGATCGTATTTCACTGAGGAGATGGTTTCCTAGGCTATAAATTGATGTTCAGTCCAAGTGTCACTTAATATCAGTTAGCTCTTCAGAGGGATTTTACTCTTCAAGGAAAATGAGGGTGACAAACAGATGCAGCTGGTCTTGTGAAGAGTCTAGAAATGATGTGTCTTCCGCTCGTGGAAAGTGTCAAGATGACAGTGTGAGTGTGTTCGATACACTGGCTCTGCCAGGTGACTTGTGGAAAGATGCAATCAGACAGGTTGGAGAGAGGGAGAGGAATGGCAATCATCCTCTAAAGTAAATGGATGTATCATGTTCATCCAACTCTTTGTGAGAACTAGCTGGTTTTACAAACAGTTCTTTAGCACTGTCCCTGGTTAGAGATCCTATACATTCTCACCAGCCTGACTGCCATCTGAGGCATGTGAGGAAACAGCAATAAATGTTTTTGTTTTTGTTTTTAACAAGTGTCATTTTTATTGAGATATTACTGACCTGTAATTTTGTCTAATTCTGAGGTGTACGGCATAGTGATTTGATATCTGCATATAGAGAAAAATGATGACTACAATAAACTTATTAGCATCCATCATCACGTATAGTTACTTTTTTCTGGTAATGAGAAGTTTTTAGATCTATTCTCTTAGCAATGCTCAAATATATAGTCTTATTATCTTTAGGCACCATCCAATACATCACAACCCCAGGGCTTATTTATCTTATAATCGGAAGTTTTTACCTTTTCCCCACCTGCACCCATTTTGCCCACCATTCTCTTTACCCTCCCTCCCACCTCCCCATCTCTGGCAAGTACCTATCTGCTTTCTGAATCTACAAATTCAGGTCTTTGTTTTATTCTTTTTAAAGATTCAAATGTAAGTGATACCACATGGTATTTTCCTTTCTCCAATTTATTTCATTTAGCATAGTGCCCTCAAGGTCTAGCCATGTCACAAATCACAAGATTGTCTTCTTTTTTACACCTGAATAATATTCCATCATATATATACAGTCAAGTGTTGCTTAAGGTCTTTCCAGTCAGTGGCAGATCACATATATAATAGTATTTCCAATGGGCTACACCATATGACCTAGATGGGTAATTATACTCTATGAAGTTTGCACAAGGACATAATAGCTTAGCAACACATTTCTCAGAACTTATCCCCATTGTTAAACAACACCTGACTATATATTGACATGTTTTTAGGAACATTTTACCTTAATGTCAGTGAAGGATACTAACCCTAGGGTTCTAATAATGCCTTCAATGAATTACAATATGCTTGATTGCTAACCACTCAGAAACACCTTTCCCCCCCTCCCACACCGGTCCCAGATTGAACTGCCTCAGAATGGTATGTGTCATTTATTAAAGTTCATGGTATTTTTCTAGGGAACATTGATTGCTGGCAGTGAATACTACTGTTTCATTCCTTAGTGACTACTTAACTCTGTGCTTATTTCTCCTTGTCTACTATTTCAGGCCCCAAGGTTGCATAGTATAGACTCTACTAGAGCACTTCTTATATTCTGGAAATTCACAGTCTAGGAAAAAAGATAGTTTTATCACCATAAATTTAATGGACAGTATGCTAAGTAATTCAAGTTAGAAAAATGGAAAGAACTAAGAATGATGAGAGAAAGGAGAACTCTCAGAATGGGCTTTCCTGACTAACCCCATTATGAGGGGCACAATTGGTTCTAAAATCTCCAAGCGCCATAGGCAGGGATCTAGATGTGATATGCTAGACAGCTCTAGAGATTTGGAAATCAGCAGGGAAAAAATTACACAGAGATCTTTGATCTTATGTTTCTTAACATACTGTGGGAGGTGGGAGTTGGGGATGGCCAATGACCAGTACTCACAAAAAATTATTTCTGAACTTGGTAACTATTATGAAGCAAAAAGCAGAAATGCATTCTCCACGTGGTCTGTACTCCTTTGTCTGTTCCACCAAGCAATATTGATCCTGCTCTTTCACACTTTTTTATATTAGAATAATAAATAAAAAGTAATAGTGCAATAGATTGGTAGATGATTAAATTATATTTTGGAACTACAAGTTATATGGATGAATGCTATTTGCTATGCCATTTGTGAACTACAAATGCAAAAAACATTCATTAGCAGAGATCCTCATATATGTGTGTGTGTACATATATATGTATGGATATATATAATTCAGTGCTTCTGCATCTAGATCCGGAAAAATGAGAGAATAAATGTAGATAAGTCCTAATGAGGGTGTAAATTCTGACTTTGTCCAATCATGAAAACTGGTTTGATAATTTTTTGATGAAATTGACCAGACCAGTGAGTTTGGTCTGACACCTGGTCAGTTCAGTCAAAAATGTCAAAAATTCTGTGACTGAATTGACAGGTGTTAAACTGACCGACTGGTCAATTCCATCAAAGCAGTAGAAGCATTTGTGCTTGTAGATACATTTCAGACCCAATATAGAAAAGAGAATTTGGGGAATTAGCACTGGAGTAATCTCCTTGAGGGGTGTTATCACTTAGAGCATGGATAAGTCATCTTTTTATAATATCATTTCATATCAATGTTGAATTTAAGTCATAACTGTACCCCCAAAATAATGCATAACTAGTAGAGGAGATAAATGCTCGCTACTGATTATGCCTGTCCTGATCTGCTTACAGAGTTGCCTATTGTGACTTAGTTTGTTCTTTCCTGATAAAGTCCAAAGATTCGGCGGGGACAGTTTCAATCACAAATGGATTCCATGAGAATGGTGTGAGGCATATGGCTGGAATAAATCTATATTTTAATAAAAATGTAATATAGCCATAAAAACCAGGGCATACCACTCTCGCGGATCAAGTAGAAAAATGTCCATTTTCAACTTAGCACTCTTCTCTCCTCACCATGCTCCTTTCTTTAGATACACAAAGAAAACTCTTGGAATAAAATGATGGGACTTAAAAGGAGCAAAAAGCACTTTTGCTCATAGTTTATTGTGCATGACTGTGAAGACAGACAAGTATAGTGGCATATCCTGCTGATTTCTGGCCAGTTGTCCCAGTTGGGGTATTTAGCCTATAGGGACAAGAATGAATCTTAGGAAACTATCATGATGGCTGGGAGACTCCTCTCTTGGACCCCTCAGCCTGGAGACAGTGCATCTGCATAAAATCTACTACATTAGAGACCAAAAGGGCTGGCCAGCCTCTCCCACGGTCTTAAGTTAACACTTGTCTTTGTGTCGCCCACTCTTGTCTGAACTTGAAATCCAATTGGCCAACAATTAAAGCCAATTAGCACAAGAGGACTCTCCCCTTGTGTTTTCCATGGCTGATGGAAAGCTAGTTAGCTCAAGGCATTAGCATAGTTGTGCATCAGGCCAGGCATATAAGGAGCCTCGTTGGCTTAAAGTATTATAAGACTGGGTAGCGGCTGGAGCAGCAGAACCGTGTTATTCTGAGCTCACAGCTGCCAAACATTCTTGACAGATGAGGCAGATGTCCAAGGACATTCAAAGAGAGAAGAAAGTTTAAGCCAACGTTTGCCTATCTCAGATTCTCCGCTTGATCCTCAGCCTCAAAGACAAGGCACAGCTGCCGCGCTTCAAGGTCTGAGGGCTGCTGCCTCCCCCAGCTGCGCCCAGTCCCCCACTCCCCCACTTATTCTCTGAGAGCTGGGCTCAGCGTTCCTGTCCAGTCCTGCTCGCAGGTCATCCACTGCAGACAGGGGGTCTGCTTGGTGACTTCTCAATTTTCCGAACCCTCAGGATGTTTGGGTCAGAACTCCCCAGTGTGTAGTCCTAAGATTGGGGGCTAAACACCTTTACATCTCACCCCTGAGCAGACCAGCTTCTCAGGAGACAAGCTCCATCCTGGCCAAAGTCCTGTGTCCTTAGAGGTAAGAAATCACCAGTTCAAAGACAAAGTGAAGAAAAGGGGAACAACCCATGTGAAATCTTAATGTTGCGGATTGACTTTCAAAGCTGTAGACATTTTCTTTCATTGTTTAAATACTATAAGGAATGTGGGGGTGAAAATGAGAGTGTAAAGGTCCATTATGGATAAACAGATTTGACATGCGTCTGTATGGAAAGTTTACTAACCATTGGCGCGTGGTGGGAGGCAGGGATACTTCATTTTTCATCAGTGCTAAGAGGCATTTCATGTCCCATAGTACCTCCATCTGCTTATTTGCTAAAATCACTCATTGTTACACTTTACACAGTGTGTCAAAAATAGACAACTCCTTCATGTTGTTAAACAATATCTGAGGCGAATTTAACAGGAGACTCTTCTCAAATGAGAACCTGTGTAATTGTCAAAATGGTTAAACACACTTGTTCCACAGATGGAGAACAACTCAAAATTTTGTTTAAGAATTAAAAAAAACAAAGACTTTTTTGCCTGGGGGGATCTGACTGGAGAACTAAGCTCTGCTATTTCCCGTGTGTCATCACCTTTGATAAACGATATGGACTTACTCTATTGAACTACAATTATTTGACCAAAACATCAACTTTAGCTCCACCCCCTGCCCATGAGCCTCTTATCAAACAAATAGAATTCGATGGAAAGAAACAACAATGGAGTAGACTTAATCATATGCCAAATCCATGGAAAACGCATGCAAATAATACTCCTGTAATTGAGTTCCATATAGAAACACTAGAAAGCTATATTTTTAGTGGATTACCTGAAAAGAACTCAATATAATATAGTTTCTTTTAAAAGTACTAATTAGTTAGGATTTCTTTTATTTCAACAAAAATATCCATTTAAAAATAACTATTGGAATTAGAGAGGGGTTTAAAAATTACGTCTATTTCTACCCCAACAACTAATTACAGGGATAACTTTCACACATACTACCATTGCAGGTGCAAATATTTAATTGTGTGTGCAAGCCAGGTGGTGAGGTGGCTTCTTAACTATGTGTTCAATTGTGTCTGCTCTAGTGCCCCCTTCAATTAGCTGTGGGTGCAAAAAACAGAGACCTAGCTGAGGCCCTATTAAAATGAGGCCTATATATTCCACAGCCTTTTATCTGTGAGGGGGAAGGGGTTGTGCATTTTGCATTTTATTCAGTGGTTCCTAGCTGGGGCCCCGGGGAGGCACTTCGCTGGGCAAGCTGGTTAGCCAAGAGCAGCTGGACTCGGCCTGATAAGAATTGCACACGGTTTCGTACAGAATGGCCCACGCCCCCCACAAGTTGGACATTAAACAGGAGAGTTCTATGCCTTGGTTCTTCTCGAGGGAGTTGAAGACTGTGTGGAGTTTTCCCTTGTGAGATCAGAACAGAAATATTTGATAAAAACATCGGAAGCAGGTGGGCCCTTCTGACTGAATGGGCGTGATTATTTTAGCTAGTCTCCATCACCCTCCGAGAGGGTGGGTAACTGCATAGGTGGCTGTTTGAGAGGACAAGGAACAATTTTAAACTCTTGACATTTTTAATATAGAGAATTCAAAAGTATTTTGGGAGCTTAAGCAATTGCACATGATGTTGCCTGTGAAGCTACTGGGTAAGCATTGGATGCAGGCTTGGACATGACTGACATGGTGTTGAGTTTTACATTTGAGAAGGAATCAAAGAAATTTGGACTCTGAATCCATTTTTGCTGTGTGACTACAGACATGTTATTTAACTTCTCTGATTCTTAGTTTCCTGCTCCGTTAAGTGGCTTACCGGCATATTCATGAGGGGTCTGAGGGCTAAAGAAGATGAACACCAAGGACCTTGCTTTGTTCTAAGTCCATATGGGGGTTCCAGAGAGAGTCTCCTTGCCTTCAAGAGGAAGAGAATGTTGAGGAAATTTCCATTCAGTTGCAAGAGGAAGAACTCAGGGGAGGCAACTACCAGACACCCTGGACACATCCAATTTTTATCCTTCAAGAGTTGATAGCATTTTCACGTCTGCCGTGATGTATTATTGGATTCTGAGTTACAGCAATAAATCATAGCCCTCTACATCTTAATGTCTACATTTTAGGAAACTTAAATTTGTTTTAATGATCTGGCATCATTCTATTTAAAATTTTTCCTCTGTCATCTCTTCCTGCTCATTTGATGGGGACTACAGATCTAGAAATACAGGGTTCACATTTTTGTAAAGAATTCTGATATTTTGGCCTAGTTTTGGATCTTATTTACCTATAGTTGTTGATACTTTAGGGTGCTTATTGAATGCCATGTATCAAAGGTGATTTGAAGTTCTGTCTTTGAGTCCAGAATCTAGAGTCTCTAGTCATATTCTCTCTCTCTCGCAAACACACACACACACACACACACACACACACACACACACACACACTCACATTCACACCACCAAGGCCTTCCTAGACTTTTAGGTATCCATTATAATATCTCAGATCCATGAAAGTGCAGACTGTTGGAGAGTTTGTGGGAAGGTCAGTGTTAAGTTGCCAAAGGACTTTTCTACCGTTAAAAATGCTGCTTCCCATGCCGTGCTGGGACGACTGAGAGAGCATAGCATATGGGTAGTTAACAGCGACTCCTCCACTAGAATTCCTGGTAGTTACTTCCACGGCCTGACTTGCAGATATTGGGGAGGGCTTTTAGATCTTTCTGTTAGCTCTTTGCTGTTTTTTTTGGCTATGGTTGATTTCAGTGAGAGAGATTTTCAAATTCAGAAGACAGCGCTTTTCAAACTTGTGACAAAATTTAAGGTGTAGACCATTCACCGTGATCCAACCTCTCTAGCCCTCCTTTTTTCATCCTGGTTGGGGACTTGTGGGGTAAAACCTCAACTCTAACAGAGTCGGGCATTGGGGTGTGAGCCCCAGCACCTCCAAATACCCCCACTCACTATGGAGTATGAGAAGGCAACTGCTTACCAAACAGAACTTGAGCTTTATCAATGGTCCTCACCTATTGAGGACAAGTCCCCCCTGGGTCCTCAGAGATAACAAGAGGTAAGTTCATTAGAAAGTTTTGGAGGGCTTTTGATGAGGCACATGGGTATGGAGAAATTGCTTTAATTGACTTCCCATTGGTTTACAAGACTATATATGTGTGTATTTTTGTGGACAAGTGTTCAGGTGTTAGAAGTAAAGGATTGTTTCACAGAAAAGACAACTCCAAACTCACCCTTGGTCTTTCCCATCTACGAGGGACCTTTGGCTACCTGTTGACTCAGCCCCCCTTGGCACCCAGGTTCTGAGACTGAAGCCCTCTAGCAAAATGGCGCAGGACATAAGCTTAGATGTCCTTCCTGCCTTCAAATACCTTCGGAGGTCAGAGGGGAGCAAGGAGGATCCTGAAGAACCCCCCCCCCACCTAAGTCAGAGGCTACAGAAAGGGAAGGGTTGGCACAGGCAGTGGCGTCCTTACTAGGTAGGCTGGCAGAATGCAGACAGAACTGAGAACCCGCTTTCTCTTTCCAGAAGGTCTGTGCCTCAATAGCGGGCTTCAGATGAACGACCCTGTCTTGTCCTCTTGAAAGTATGTTAAGATGTGAATCTCCTATTAGGCTTTCTTACCACCAAACCAACACCTAACAGAATAACCCAGGCTTTCTCTAGACAGTCCAGCAAGAAGAAACAAATGGACAATTACACTGAGGTGAAAGCAAAGCCACAAACAGAACGACTCTGTTGGAGTTTGGGCTCCAAGTCAGAGCTCAGGGCCCTCATAAGACCAGGAATTCCCCTTCCTTTGCACAGCGCCTTGTTATTTTTTAAAATCAAAATAGTCATAGACAAGTGGGCATCTGAGTCATCACCACTTTTCACGGTTGATCTCTCAGGTTGCGTAAATAGAGGGAAATGATTCCGAACTGAGTTTCTTGCTCTGCGATTACCCGTTTTCCTGTGTTGACTCTTCGCAATGCACCAGTAGGTGAACACAATGTGTTTGGCGGAGCAACAGCCTGTCACGACACAGTGAGGCGAGAAACGCCTTTCCACTGCTTCTCTGAAAACACAGATCTTTTGTGGGGCTGGCTGCGATCATCCATCAGAAGCGTTTACACCCACCTTGTCTATGGATCCTTTCTTAGGTATTTCTCTTGTGTAGAATCCACTCTTAGATGAAGAAAGAAAGCAGGGTGTATATCCCCCACGTGAGTGAAATCTCTCCGCAGGAGATATAATCAGCAACAGTAAATCAGTTCAGTTCTCACCAGGAAGTGAGAGGGGGAAAGGGAAATTGAAAAGAATCAAATTTCAACTTTAGATTTCCAAAGGATTATTAATATAAACAGTCATGGAGAAAAAAATGATGTTTAAAATTATAAAAATTTGGTCAACACTCCTTACAATTAAACGCAATAAATCTTACACACGGATGCACGCATGCACACACACACACACACACACACACAAAGTTACTTGAAAATACTTGTCCTCCATTTTCAGGGTCACAGTAATCTTGGGGGTAGGAAATTCCTTGAAGTGGTGTATTATTATCATCATTATTATTATTATCATTATCATCAGCATCATCAGCATCGCTAGCCTCCTGCAATTTGGCTCTAACGCTGACCATTACCTGGCTGAGAGGAGCCCAGTAAGTCTGAGATACTCCCTGCCTTCTCCAGCCTCCCTCCTCACCTGTTTCCGTTCACCAAGCTCAGAATCAAGTCCTGCCCCTAGAGAGCAGTGGCAGACACCCCCTCTTTCCCCTTGTGCACCACTTAGCCCCTCCCTGGAAGGATTCAGTTTGCAGTAACTCCTGGCTGTAAGAACGGGATTTCAGGCTTCGTGTGTCACTAACCTTTGCCTGCTGTGAGCCCAATAGATGAACTGCCAAGAGTAAGGACTCTTTGGGATGCTAGTTTTAGGGTTTCCTGAGTTTTCAGGGGGTGGTGGAGAGAGATCAGTGTGTGTGTGTGTGTGTGTGTGTGTGTGTGTGATTTTACACATCTAATGATGAAATGATGAAATCAGGCTCTGAGTGAACATTCGAGCTAGCAGCCCCACACCTGGCTCAGTTCCCGAGCAACCATTCACAGCCTCGGCTTTGAGGAGTGTCCATAGTCATTTGTTATTAATAAAATAAAAAGTGCTGTGGTTCCTGGATGACTAACCTGACTTTATAAATGAGATTACCTTTCCCTGTAATAACTGCATTCACACCTACTTGTTTTCTGATAGACTTTTTAAAAACGTGCTTTAGCATAGCACAATAAGCAAGTATACCACATGCGAAGCTCAGGTACCACTGTGAACATTAACTGTGATAATTATAAATGAACAGGGAGGCACGGTTGTCACCTTCGGTTATCACCGACATTTTCTAGAACTTTCAAATTGCCTAGACTTACTTTCTGCTAAATCTCTTCACCCTGTGGTATTTCAGGCAACTGTAGCTTTTATACATGACAATGCAGGCACAAAATAGGTGCACGCGGACAGGAGAAATAGATCGTGAGGTCTTTGGCATGAGAATGGTTTTAATTTCTCAGGATTCAGCACATCTGGCTCAGAATCTACCACAAAATAGGTGCTCAATGTATCAAAATAACTTAGTTCTTCAAATCACAATAGATGTGTTTCGATTAGTATAATAGTGTGTGTAAAGTAATATATTTTTTTCTTTATGGAAGAAATAACTTGGGGACCATGTTAAAAAATGTAGTTAGTGCTTTAGAGTTGCTTTTCCTTTTCCATCCAAGGCATCAGCTTTCAAATTTACCTACTTTGCAAATCTATGCCTTTCTATTAAGTGGTATCTCTGCTGGTGTTTGCTTTTCTAGAAAACACTTTCTAGAATATGTAGAATGGTTAGTTACAAGAAGCTACTTCATCTCATTTCATTTTATAGAACTTACGATGTTTAAGTCACTTGTGGGCTGAGGGTCACCTCTTGGATAAGCAGTCCCAAGCCTCAAATTCTATGTTTAAGCCTCAAATTTTTCATTTGTCAAATCTGTTCTGATGATGTTCTAAAATGAGATAATAGTTACGAATGTGCTGCAAGTATGCTAAATGTCTGCACAGAAACAGTGTTCACTGCTGCTGTGTGCACAGTTCTTAGGTAGGAATCCAGGGCACAGACCTGCAGAGAACACAGGAGAGACCCAGGAGGGCGTGTCGCCTTGACCCTCTGCCTCTGTGGGTGACAGACTCACACACCAGGCAAGGACCTGGGCTGGTTGAGCCTCCTCTGCCCAGTAGCCGTGGTCTTGGTGGCTCCTCCCATAACTGTTCACGTCTGAAAATTCAAGTTGTGTTTAAGGCCACGCTCAAGTGCTAACCCGAGGGTGCCCCTTCCTGCCCAGGGAGCCCAGGCCACCTGCCCCTGTCCCCCACTGCAGTGCTGCTGCTGGTTTGCAAGGAGGGAGCTCTGGCTGGAAGCCACTGCCAGGGGATTTGGATTCCAATCTTATCACTCCCCTACTTGAAGTCTATTCTCCCTCTGCAAAATGAGAGAGGAATTCTAAGGATTCCCTCATTTACATTAACAGTAGCCCAGGTCACACGCAGTTGAAGAAGACACTGACATTCCTCCCAAAGTTTAAGAAAATGACTATTCTCTATCTGGATGATGCATCATTATTATCACAATTATACAATTTTCTTCTTGAGATGACAGAAGTCCAGGGTGAATAGCCTAAACCTAGATCTCACTCTCCCCTCCTTCCCTCCCACTCATGTTTCCTTTCACATTTCTCTTTTCCAACCTTTGAACTTGTGAAACCACTTTTAATTGAATGATAGGAAGATGGTGTCTTCTGCTTAGATTCACAAAGTAAAAACAAAGACTGGTGCAAAAGACCTAGATGGAAAATCATCACCGTTTCATTTCTTGCTGGGACTGAGCACGCGTGTGAACGCTAGGAAACGGTCTTCTGAGTTAGTGGAATTACACAAAGAAAGTGGCCACTGATGTCGGTAGTAATGCCTCCCAGATCTACCGCCATTGCTGGGGCCGCCTTCTCATCCACAGTGCCTTATGTGGGAGGGACACAGATGATGGCCAACAAGGCCTTCTCTTGGAGAAGGAGGATGTAGGGGCCCAGGGACCCTAGAAAGCTATCAGTGTTCCACCTTCCCCTATCCAAGTCTGGCTGGTAAAAATCAAATCAAATCAAATTAGATAAGTTAGAGAGAAACAGAGACAGAGACAGCTCTGAGACCTATTTTAAATATGTAACAAGCCAGGAAGAAATAGTCCTATCACTTCATTATCCGAAATATGAAATGGAAATAAGGATTGGAAACCCCAAATTATGGTGGATGGAAACAGCCCCCGTCTCAACAAGACATTGGCAGCATGAACCCTGGTATTTATTGCTCATTTTAACAACAGCGCCTAGCAAGCACTTTCTCAGCCTACACTGCAAGAAATATAATTCATATGCCTAATATTTTGCCCCAGTTCTCCTTGCATATTTTACAGTGTTTGAGACTGTTTGTGTTTTTGCTATATATCAGTTGACACCTCTGTAAAATCTTTATATTGAATGCCTTTGGCAACTAAGTGCCAAATAATAGCATTACCATTTGTAATTTTTGTAGCTCCAGTTTTCCTGTAAGCTTTGCTCTGTGCATTCCAAGTAGGAAAGATTTAAAAAGCCTACTGATATGTCTCCTAAATGACCTTCCTCGGTAGGAGTTGCAGTAACTATTCCTCCCTGATTTTCCTGTTCTTCTTTTGCACTGAAGAATCTACTCAAAGAAATCTCTCTCTCTCTCTCTCTCTCTCTCTCTCTCTCTCTCTCTCTCTCTCT
>PVIJ01021270.1:0-18892 GCA_004024925.1 Scalopus aquaticus | reverse complement strand
CCTTTCCCTTAGCGTTTCTTCAGAGAAGTCAGATGTCATCCTGATTGGTTTGCCTTTATAGGTTATTTGTTTCTTCCCCCTTGTCATCTTCAATATTTTTTCCTTGTCCTGTATTTGTGTGAGTTTAACTATGATATGTCTAGGTGTGGGTCGTCTGGGGTCGTGGTGATTTGGAGATCTTCTTGCATCTTGTATGCCAAAGAATTTCATACTTGGGAAATTTTCTTCTATCACCTCCTTAAATAGCTTCTCTGCTCCTTGTTCTCTCTCCTCTCCTTCTGGAATTCCTGTTACTCTTATATTCCCTTGTTTCATGGTATTGGATAGATCTTGAATTTTTTTTTCATTCTTTTCCCTTCGTGCTTCAATTTCCTTTTCCCTTTTATTCCTTTTAATATTTGCATCTTCGAGGTCACTAATGCGGTCTTCCATTTCATCTATTCTGCTTTTATTGCTGTTCCCAGAGATCTTTAATTCTTCCTTTAAGCTCTTATTCTCCTCCTTCAGGGTCTCAATTTCTTTCTTCAGATCATTAATTGTTTTTTCTGTTTCTTTCTTTTCCTTTATCATGATTTCCTTAATTATGATTCTAAATTCTTTATCTGTCAGAGAGAGAAGTTCCTCTGTGTCATTGTCCATGGATTTCGGTGCTTGATTATCTTTTTGTTCCATTTCCTTTTCTTGAGGGCTTGCTTGGTTGTTTATATTTTTCCTTCTCCCTGTTTGTCTTCTGATTTGTTGTAAGTGTTGGGAGATAGTGGCACTGGTGTTGGCAAGCATCTCTTTGGGTTCTCCTTCTTGGATGTCGAGGAGTGGTGATCTGTTTCTGGCCCTGTTAAGCCAAACACCGGGTGGTCGTGGTGGTTGGTGGTCCTAGAGCTAGCTCCACTCGATTCCAAGTACCCCAGTACTGGGGTCTGTGGCTGTTTTGCTCTTGATCCCTGTAAGCTGGGGAGGATGAATTTTTAAGATTTTTTTTTTTTTAGTGGTTCCTGCTGAGATGGTAGTTGTAGGTTTAGTTTAAGCGGTCTTCTGTAGTCTTGCCCCTGAGGTCTTGGTGTGTTTGGGTGGCCCCACTGCTGGAGTTTTGTCCCCTTTCAGGTGTCAGATGCTGCTGCCTTCAGGTTTATTTCTGTCTCTGTCGCTGCTTGTATTCTTGTTATAGATCTTCCTGTTCTTTCTCTCCCACTATTTCCTCCAGAGTTTACTAGAGGCTATCACTGCTTTTGGGGTTGGGTCTGGTGAGGAGAAGTCTTCCAAGGCCGGTCCTGTGGCTCTGCACCTCTGATTTCACCCCTATCAGGTTGCCTCCACTTTATGGTGGGGGTGGGGGGTGGGAGCAGGTGGCTGTGTGTTGCCTCTGGCAGCTGTAGCTTCATGTCCCGCCAGGAATCTCCAGCTGTTCCAAGCTCTGCCGTGTATTTGCAGGCCCTATCACCTCTCACGCGCCTGGGAGGCTGCAGGAGCTTGGCGTGGGCGGCTGGGGGGCGGCAGCGGTTGCGAGAGCATCTCGAGGGGGGTGGCAGCACGGAGGTATGCACGGAGGTTGGCAGCTGGGCGCGCACTGCTGGAGGGTGGAGGCGAGTGGAGGCACGCTTGGCTGGAGGGCGTCGGCGGCGACGGCACCAGGCGCGCCCGCAGTTGTGGGGCACGGGTGCAGTGGTGTGCGCACGACTGGAGGTCGGCGCAGGGTGGGCGCGCTGCTGACTGCAGTGGCAAGATGCGCAAGCCTAGAGGGACCGGAGGGTGGGGGCGTGGCGGTGTCAGGTACGCGAGGGGCTGGAGGGCTGGGGAAGCAGCTGTGGGGTGGGGATGCAGCTGGAGAGTGTTTGCTCGGCGGGAGGGCGGGGGCGTGGCAGTGTGGTGCGCGCACACCTTGAGGTTGCCCTGACCTTGCTCCCTCTTCTGCGCTGGGGAGAGCGGGAAGTGCCAACTGAGAGCGGCCCCTGCTCTGCCCCTCTGTCGCCTGGAGGGAAGCTGCGGCAGCCTAGACCACCGTCTCTATCTGTGGGTTATGAAGCTGACTGCCCCCCGCAGCAATTCTCTGCAAGCGGCACAATGGAACTGCCTCGGGAGCTCTCGCTCTCTTGCACGGGACAGGACAGAAAGATCCTATGGCATGCGGTCCAAGTCCTGTTTCTCCCGCACCTGTAGCTGGGAGTTTCTTTTTTCCCCCCGCGTTTCCTCCAGTGGTTAGCTACCAATAGTGCCACTGAAGGGGTGGGTAGACCACTACCCCAGAGTTCTGTTCCAGAGAGGAGCTAGAGTGCTGGCTCCGTAATGGAGGTGGGGGGAGGGGCCACACCACCGCTGCCGGGGGCTTTGTCCCGTGTCCCACCAACTTCTCCAGTGCACTCTGCCCTTTCCAGGGCTCTGTTGCTACCTGGAGGGACTGCTGGTGTCAGTCTTGGGTTTTATCACTCTGCCATGCCCGGGAAAATGCCTCTGCCCACCTTTTTTTTTTTTTTCCTGGGTTTCCTCAGGTGCCTCTCGTCTTGGTCTCCTGGTCCGGTTTTGTGTTGAGGGGAGGGGAGAGGGGATCTGGTGGTTCTTTCTTCTCCTTAGTCAGTCTTTTTAGCTTCTTTCCAAGTTCTACTCACCCGTGAGGCTGTTAGATTTATGTAGCGTTTCTGGATCTTCTCTGGGTTTGGCTGATGTCACTTTATTGGCGGCTTTTCTTTTGGGAGAGTTGATACTAGCTTCCCTTTACTGCCATGTTGATGACGTCCAATCTCGCTTCTAAAATTTCTATAGAAGTACTGTGGAAAAGTGAAGACAGCAGGTCACGCCAAAGAGCGGGTGAGTCCCTTGAGCCCTCCGCTTCGCCGCTCGGTCGGCGCCGCCTGGTAGCCCCGGGAGGGGTGTGGCTGGCGCACGGGCACTGGCTCGGGGGAGCAGCTGCGGGACCCGCGCCAAAAAGGAGGGTTTTCAAAGTGGAAAGAGGTAAATGGAGTCATATGTATCTCCTGTTTGCATCTGCCATTTACATTTCCAAAACCGATGTGATGATTTCACTCACCTGGTTTAAAACTTTGCCTACAGAAGAAAAATCAAAGCATTTAAATTGGCCCCACCCATCATTACAAATTCAGTTGCCATCTTCTACCTTAGAACAGCGAGGTCTAAAGTTCCAGGCCCTTTTCTTCTCTTGCATCTCTTCATGATATTTTTCTCTGCCCGGAGTATGAACACCTCCTCTGCCTATTCATTCTATCACCCAACCCCTCTTCAACGGTCCCTTCATGCTTTGCACCTACTTCTTCCAAAAATACCTTTTTTTTTTTTATAAATATATATTTTTATTGTTATTTATGTCTTTTACATTTTGTATTCCCCTTGGGTAGCCCACCACCAATTCACCCGTGATCCATCTTCATGGTCCCTTGTGTTCTTTTCTATTCCATTTTCCAAAAATACCTTTAAGCCTATTGGCAATGCTTGTTTCCAGTCTGACATGCCTAACAGATGGTAAAGCAGTCATGGACTGGCACTCTTCTTCATCTATGGATCAGATCAGCACCTTGTGTAAGTTTAGGATCACTAGATTTTCTCCATAAATATTTGAATTAACAAAACTGAATTTTTAAAATTAGGCTTATGTGTGTCCTCATTACTTAGAAACTTGAAAATTCTACTTTATCATACTATTCCTAACTTGGGGGTCTAGCAGAATGTTTACAGAAAATAATTTCTTTTTTACTGAATAAATAAGAAGATAAGTACGGATGCTTTATAGTCAAAAAAAACCTGGATTTCATCCTGGAGGTTAAAGACAGTCTATCACTTATTAACTTAAAGACTGGTGCCAGTTCTTAGCTTTCCTTAACTCTAAAATAGGAATAAAATTATCTATCCCACAAGGTCACAGTGAAGATCAAAAGTAATAACTGTATATGGAACAGTCTAGCATTTGACACACAGTACTTTTAAGAGCTAGTCACTATTTAACATTATATAAACCTTTTAAAGTCCTTGGTCTAAGACAAACACAATAGTTTCTGCAGAAATATAAATGGCAATGGCAAGAGGCTATAAAGTCACGATCCAGATGAACAATAAGATGCTATTGACTTTGGCATCCTTTTTGAGCCTAGAGGTTTATGAAGGTCTACTTCTGCACCCCTTTTACTTATAGATAGCAGAATCTTAAGTTCAGTTTCATATTTCTAAAATAGTAACATGTCACGCAGCACTGTTTGGGGAATAAAAATATTTATGGTTTCCCTGAGTATTACAGACACAGATCCTAAATAATAATCTCTTTCTAAAATCTGAGGCTTACCCATTGTTGAAAGTAAAAGCCATTTCCTTGGGGGGAAAAAAAAACAACTTTGTACTATCTTTTTTCCATATTAATAGCATGACACAAAGTGAAGATCTTTGCATAATATTGATGACTACCTGTCACCTTCCAACCCCTCACAACACACCCATAAAAAGGGGAAAAATCCTCTTTCCTGTTTTCTCCATTTAACAATGATCAGAAAAGAACTACCAATTTCTTTTGGATTAAAAAAAAAATCTATTGACAACTGTGTGATTCTCAACTTTTTATAATCACACCATGCATGACACAATGAACTGTTGGCAATGAAAATCAATGTTGAGAAACAAGTATAAAACTGATGATAGAAGCAGACATTTGTACAGAAAATACCTGTGATGTGCTTACCTGTATTGTGCTTAAATGGATAAAATATTAACAGTTCTCTGGAACAGTAGCTTAAACTGTCTCACACAAAGTCTGAAATATATTCAATGCTCAACCTTTCCAACAGGGCTTTCTATAGTGCACTGCTGACGTCAGCTTACTTCAGCAGCTGCCTGGCAGTAGTATTGCATTGCATCAGAAAATGATGCAATCAACTCTGGAGGATGTGTGCATGATGGTATTATGCAATGCGATGCAATATTCCATCATTCTAGGCTGATTTAGGTTGTTGTTGTCATCCTACTGGATAAATTTACACGGTGAAACATATAAAATGAATTATATGAAATATCTACAAAGTGAGAGCTAATAAAATATTTTCAGGACTATATTCATGTTCAGCACACCAAGATACTACAGATTAGGGCCTTTTTAAGTCAGTAACAATCTCACTGTTGACCAGTGTAATAGCAGACAAATTTTAGGACAGTTGTCAAAGAGGTAAATCTCACCTTTCATATGTAAGATCCACCCTATCCCATCATCAGTATAGCCCTGCTTGTAAGAACTATAGTTTGGAAAAATTCTAGTCTGCACATAGAGGATACATATTTGGTTATTGCACCTCCTAGCCATGAGACTTTTATTTAAATGGCATTTAAAGCTATACAGCCCTAGGGAAGACATTTCCTTCACACTCTAGTATTGGGGAAAATTGCATGCCATACAAAGCTATGCAGCACATCTCTCCATATTATCTGATTCTGATTCTAGGCGAGTCATTTTATAACTGTGAATTATAAACTACTGACAGCAATGCAAAAATAATTCTTGGCTACAGAGATGCAACCGATCTCTCTCTGGTGAAAGAACAACCATTTCGCACAATTCCTCCCCCAGTTTTGCCTCCATTTATTCATTTGTTTCAATATTCCTGTTCTGTAAACGTGTCTGTTCTTTGGATTCTTCTTTGAACATGTTATGACATCTGCCCAGTACACAGTTTATGGGTTAAATAAAATACTTAACACATGGGGCCTCCCTGGTGGCACAGCAGTTAAACGCTGCGGTGACGCAAGTTCAACACCCAGCCAGGGAGATTCCCACATGTCACGGCAGACCTCTCCTGCCTCGCCCGCTGCTCCCCTCAGCAGTGTATTTCCCTAGATCTGCCTGTTCTGCTCCCCACTCTGTCTCTGGTGAACCCCCTTGCCGCCCCATGCCTCTGGCCTGTACCCCAGCTTGTATGCATAAATAAATATTTAACAAATGTTTAACAACTGTATGCAATTCAAGATTTTACCTTTTAAAAAGATGTTTGATTCTATACTTAGCATATCAAGTAAAAATTGTATATTGTCAAAATCACTTTTGAAAATCTCTTAAATCATCTTCAAATATATTCATTTATAAATTTCATTTCAATTCAAATGCTAGTGTTCTGCTGCCAAGGAATTTTCAAAGATTACAACTTGCTGGATCTTCATGGTTGCTGTCTTTTAGTATTCTCTAGTACAGAGAATCACAGGTGATTTCATGTATATAATTATGAAGGTAATATCATTTCCTCTCTTTATCAACTACATTGCTCTTATTTCCTAGTTTCTTCCTCAAAGATCTATCCACTTACTTTGCTTCCTAAAAAATGTGAGGATGCTTGCTTGTTTGTTTGCAACGCTAGAACTCCCTTAAAATTATTCTTACCCCCCTTACAAAGGTTTTGCTTTCAAGTGTCCTCTCACTTAGGCTTGACTGTTTTCACATTGTAAGAAGTCAGGAAAATGGGGCCAAGAGCATCAGTCCGTTTCCTATTCCCAGGCTTATGTCTCTCCTGGATGTGTCACCTGTTGTCAGTACTTTCATTTTCTATTATATTCGCACTCACCTTGGTTCTGGCTCTCATACTTAGCTCTGTTTTTCATAACACACAGGCTTGAATTTAACACCAAAGCACTTAGGATTTGATGTCTCTCTGAACAAAATTAGTGGACGTTTAGGCAAAGGGGGATTCTTCCCAAATGGTTAGGATCAAAAAGCAAAGGAGACTAGGGTAGGTAATGGAGACAAAGAGAGAACTTTTCAACTGTGTTCATACAAAAAAGCAAAGAAAATTTATTTTGGAGACATCAACCACAAGGACATTGTATTCAAAAATCTATCTGAACCACATATTACAGAAAGGAAATACTGCTGGTGATAACTTGACAGGTAAAAGTTGGCTTCTAATGGTGAAGGGCATGGATTTCAGAAAGAATTTTGTCTGCATAGGAACTGTCAGAAAAAAATTTTCCAGAGGGAATATCTTGGCTTACTAAACCTTTTGGAGATTTAACCATGCATCATAAAGTCAATGAATTTTTCTGTGGTCAGCATTTTGCCAACTAACTTTCAAGTTAAGAGATTCTACATTACTACCAAAATAGCACAGGCTGACCCACGGCATTAGAAACTTCTTCCAAAATACTAAGCTATATTTTCAAAATTCACATACCAAGCAATCTACAATTATTTTTATAAATGTGATAGTAATAATGATAATGCACATATAAGGCTGCCAAATATTTCGTTAAGAAATGAAACTAGACAAGAGTAAAGAGAAAAGGATTCTGAGCAATTATGTGTGCTTGTTATTGAAATTCTCTGGCTGATTTATTTCCCTTTTGTGCTATTTCTGGGATTTATTTTTCATTGCATTATTCAAATACTGAATTGTGGCAATAAACAGGTGACATCATCAAGGAGCTGAGCTTGTTCCATTTCAGGCACATCAAAGAGTCACTACCCATTTTTGAAAAGCAGATCTGAATTGCTACCAGCCCCAGAGTCTCAAATGGAATTTGGATTAATTTTTTTCATTAGCAAGATAAACCCAGGTGAGTCTCCCCTATATGCACTTTACACAGTTCAAACCAAAACAATGCTTTCTCTGCTTTAGATAAGATATAGTACAAACTGATAAAGTTTAGAAGTTTCAGACTATATGCATATAAACATATATCTATATATGTGTATCTATTCATGTACATGTGTGTATGATGTAAAAAATACTATATATATAGTCTAATCATAAGCAATATCATACATCTAACACATATGGTCTTTGTTTACTAACTTGATATTACTAGCATACACATCAGTTTTTCTTCAGACAAGGTGGTCAAAATTTAAATTTTTGAAATGGCTAAAAACTTATGGTCAATCAACTGACCATCACGGCTGTGTGAAACTCCTCGCTGAGATTCTAGTAAAAGAGAATGGGAAAGGAGACAGTAGCGAACTAGGGTCAATGAGCAAACTTAGAAAAAAGAGATAGGTGAGGGGAGTACAGTTTCTCAAATTTTTCTGCCCATTTAATTTGATATATCAAATTAAACTATGACAAATGTGGATTATAAACTACTAAATATAATAATAATCCATCAGTACTTACTGTCTAGAAGGAAAGAAGTTAGAGACCCTTGCTGTATTACTATAGCAGATGCCACAAGCATTATGATTTAGGTCTTTTAGACACACCAAGCTCTGAGTCTACTTGTGACTATTGAGATCTATATCTTCCTAGCAAGTGGCTTCAATTCTGCAAGTCTCAGTTTCTTGGGTTGTTTTCAGAATATCACAGAATTATTATGGAGATGAAATGATTTCATGAGTGCAAATATTTGGCATATTCCTGGTCCAGACTTAACATTTGGTAAAGGCTATTCATTACAGCCTTTTATATTCATTATTATTCATATTCATTATATTGGATTAAATACATTTTCTTGGATGGTATTGCTTGATTATCACCAGACTAGGTACTAAAATATGAGATGGCTAAAATAGAAAATAAGTTCAGTGTTACTAATTTATTTTAATGTTAAATAAAAGTAAAACTTAAGGGGAGGAATGTATGCTTCCAACATCAATGAAAATCCACATCAAGGATGAATTCCTAAATATTTGATGAAGTCAATGAGTTTAAATAGCATTGAGATTATTTAGAAGTCATGTCACTGGAATCAAAATATAAAGTTTAAACATATATTGGGAGTCAAAAATAGTCTTCATAAGAAATATTTTTTCAATGTGATAACATTTACAAAAGTTCATGGGCAACTTTTCTAGCTAATGTGTTCATTAAAAACATTAGTTATTCAAAGATCTGGGTTCCATTTTTAGGAAAAAACTAAAGAGTTGAATAATATTTCCATTTCACATACTATAAAATGTAATTCATACATTTTTCCTTGTTTTGTAGGTATAGTCTTTCAATAAATAAAAACATCTTTATTTTCTGTTTTAAATGCTTTAGACATGAATTATCCTCTTGACCTATATCGACCCTTCTGTACTACGCAGTGAAACCACAGGATGATGCCATTTCTCATCCTAATTGTTCTACTAGCCTGTAGGGAAAAGAAAGAAAGGATGGGACAGTGCAAACACAGTGTTCCAACCACTTATAACTACAACAGTGGTATGCTTTCATTCATGGATTTATTAGCTATAAAAACTCTGAACTTGGATTCTCAAGGCCAAGATTATATTAGATATGGAAAATAGAAGGAAAATAATAAGCTCTTCTGTAGCACTCTGGAGGCTGATGCAGTTTTAGGATATTCCTCGGACATACCACTGCTGTGAATTTTAAATGGTGCCCTACAAGATACCTGGCAGATGTTTTCAAATCTCTGAGGAAAGACCAAGCAGAATGTCGCCACATAAAAATGAAGCTAAAATGATACATTTAGTTGTGAAAGAGCCAGTTTGCTGGTATAGCAGTTTTGTTCTTATATCCATTGATCATAAGACAAAACTTTGAGCATCAGTTCTATTTTGGGGGCTTTAATTAGACCATATATATTCCCTTTATTTAGGTTTACCCTTAATAATAATAAATGTTAAAGCTATATGTCATGATTAAACATTTTAACTGGGAAAAACACTCTTAAAGATATCTATATCAGAAGCAGACTTCCAGGCGCTCTAGAGAACGGGACCATAGTCCGTCACCACACATCCCAACCAAAGGAGGGGAGTCCAGGCCTGGAGATTAGCCACAGGGAGCAAGTTAAACTCCCAGGACAGCTCCCAGGCCCCTGGCCGGGCATTTTAGGGACTGAGGAGAGTCTCGACCAATCAACTGCCTCCACACTGCAGCCGCCATCTCCAGCTGGGCCCCCAGGCTTGCTAGGGGAAGCAGACGCCTGGGTGTTCTAGGTGAAGGGACCATCAACCGTCACCATGCGCCTCAACTGAAGGGGTTGGTCCAGGCCTGGAGATGAGCCGCGGGGAGCAAATTAAGCTCCTAGGACAGCTCCTAGGCCCCGGCCCAGCATTTTAGGGACTGAGTAGAGTCTGGACTTATCGACTGCCTCCACACTGCCCTTGGGGCCGGCCATTTTCTGTGCCACCACATGAATGGTATAAGCATTCAATGAAACACACACAACTCCTGAACTACTGGATATTAAAAAAACTGTAATATCTCTCATAAAACACCTTTCATTTCACCAAAACAATGTGCAAAGCTTCTAGACTGAGTATGATCAAAGAAATAGCTCCTAATAGTTCCAAATAAATCCACCGTGGCATGAAAAACCAGAGACTAGATGAACATGTATTAATACGTGAGCGGCCACCTGATACTGGTGACAAAAACATGTACTAATACGTGAGCGGACCACAGAGTGTTAAGTTACTACAACTACTATGACTGGAGAACTCGGTGAGGGGTAAGGAAGTATCCCTTGACCAGTGCTTCTCAAACTTTAGTGCTTATATAAACTACCGGATGGGTCATGTTGAATGCACATTCTGATTCAGCAGCAGGTCTGGAGTTGAACTGGGCATTGTGCTTCTAACATACATCCAGATGACATCAAGCTGCTGGAGCATGGCCCACTCCTTGAGTAACAAAGCTGTAGGTTAAAAAGCTAGCAGGCCTATCTACTGACCTAAAATCTTCTATAGAAAAGTCTAAATCTTTAATCTCCTACACTGTTTAAGCATCAAGAATAGGATTGTGGTTTCTTTGAATTCACGGCACTATCTGGCCGTGACACCAGATGGACGTGGGTGAGCTGGTCAAACGGTCCCTTCAGATTTCCCACTCCCCACCAGTTGGCAAAGGAAAAATTTCCAAAACTCTCCCCATGAAAAAAAGCTGTACCCTGAATTTACCCAAAGCACACTAGAAGGCATCAAAAAGCTTAATGACCTCAGGAGAGTAAGATTCTTTAGAAAAGAAAAAATCTTGCCAAGGGAGGAAAAGAGAACATACTAGAAGGAATGGTAACACAAAAAAATAGATGGAAAAAACACACAGAACTTCAGATTATGCTTCTCTGTAAGGATGTGAGCCACATAAGGAAGGAAGCGTTAGTGATTCTAAGGAATTTGTGTAGGCCTGAACTCTATAAAAAGCTGGAGTTGTAGCATTGATAATACCAAACAGTAATGTTCCCCTCTTTTTTTCTTCACAGATACATTCTCCCCAGTCAGAGCCAACAAAATGTGTTTTAATCAGAACCCTATTTGTATATGAATGACAGATAAAATATAGGCAAGCCCTATTTTTCTTTGCACAGTTCATCATTTCTTTGACGAATGGAAACACAATAAAAGAATACTGATTTCCATTAATTTTTTCTTCTTGCAAAGTAAATTTAGGAACGAGTTAGTGAATAATTCTCTACCTTCCCATTTATTTATTTTTGCACCTAATTCTCCACACGGCCTATTTCTAATAATGAGAATTATGCGCTACATAAAATTAACATAACCACACTTCTTTAGTGAATGAAGTGGCAACTATTCAACTTCTACCTCCTTTTAGAAGTCAGAAGAGGTAAATTCCAATTCTAATTACTCCACGATCATCCCAGTTTACCCTTGTCAGCAAATAAGGGTCAGTAAGTACCCACAAAGGGCTCTTACCAGTTATTAAAGTAGATTCAAACAGCAACAACAAAAAATCTCAAGGCAAGATTTCCTCAGAAGTTACGCAAAACCACCCAAGAACAAGTGTAACCTTTGGTAGTCCGTATAATATTAATAGGAAAATGTACACTATTACTAAAGTATCTCCAGAAGCACAGAGATAAAATACTGCATGCATATGCCAGTAAAACTCTAAAAATTTTAATGTTTAATTTTCACTTTTTTTTTCTGTGAGGATGAATGAAATAGGTAGCTTGGATATTGGCAGGAAAGTGTTAAAAGTAAATAAAAAGAATACTAATCTACATTAGGAGCTATTACAGTCCATGAAAATTTTACCTCAGTTCTCCTTTCTTCCTCATATCTTGCAAAAGTTCATTTAATAGATTGTTCATTTTGTTCTGAAGATGTGCATTATAAGGTCCAAAAGTTGCAGGAAATATTGATATTTTCCCAGTCTCTTCTAGAGTAGCATGGCCAATCCATCCATTCCAGTCATCATAGCCAGAAGCATTGTTTACAATTTTCTACCCTGAGCTGTTCCCTCATAAGGAGGGTTACAAACTGCTTAAGGGATGCTTCCTATATGTGTAAAAACAAAAACCTTTCTTACCAAACTTCTTAGCATGAGGTTATATAAGAGAACGTTCTCATTTGTCTAGTAGCTTTGTTTTATGAATTGGATGAAATTGCTCTTGAGTATATTTTGAACTCATTGGAGATAAAGTCCTTTGCCAAAGGACAATAGGTAACATCAAGCCACTGGGAAGCAAGAAAAACATTAGATAATAAAGTAAACTATTTGATCAGTATTAATATTATTTCAGATTTTGGCCAAAACACTAAAATATGTCAGTGAGATGGATTGACAAGGGTCTTAATAACACTTATTACACTGGATTTGCACAGAGAGAAATTCAGACCTAGTGACTTAATAATGTTGATAGCATCATCCATCTTACCTGAAGAAAACAGCTAATCTACTTTAGAACTGAGTTCATTAAAGAGTGATTTTTTCCCTCCCCTCTATGGGAGAAACAGGTCTGAGATAAGTCACCTTCGTCTAAGTATTCACACACCATTCCACCAGCAGGTAATGTGACAGCCCACAAATAAGAAAGCTCCAAAATAGAAAGGCCGTATAATATTTTAGAAAACATGACAAAGCAGGCAATATAAAAGGGTTATTGACAAACCAATTAGACATTATTTAAATAAAAGGTTGGGAGATAATTGATCATTCAAAAAGAAATGAAACAGAGAGAAGAGGGAAGTATAAAAAAGACATGAGATCACTTGTAGAGGAGCTCATGAGGATGATGCAGTTCAGCAACGATTTTCCAGTATGTTCCACAGATTAGCTGGCTAATGTCAGGAGACAAAAAAACAACTGGAAAAGCTTCAGACCTGGATGACAATTTAAACAAAGAGCTATCAGAGGTGAAAAAATTTTGTTTCAAGGAAAAATGTTTTCACTCAGATGACTTAAAAAGCATATCCAAGACAAGACGCAGCAGAGGATAAGGGAGATGGCCCCAATACCTAGGAAGAAATAGTGTCTTTGTTTTCTGGTCAAGGTCAGCAATAAAATGGATCCTAATTGAAATGAGTCTGTGTTCCGGGCAGTTTTTCTAGAAACCATTCAGACTAATGGCACACAAAACATGAGATGTATTTGCCACATCATCCTTGGGCAATATTCAGAACTGGTGTGGAGTCTAATCTTCATGAAGTTGTGCCCATGTAAACCTCTGAATGTGAAGGAAAGGAATGTGTTTAAGTAGTGACCAAACCCCAACTATTTTAGGCACAGTAGTCAGCCTACATCTAAACAAAAATGAAAGGAAAATATGAAAACTTACTGTGGCATAAGATCTAGAGCAAGGTTTTAGATGATTTAGATTTAATGACATCAACATCGGTGCAACCCTAGAAAGTATAACTGGTCAAATCTTTCTATGAGTACTCTGAGCAATACATCACTGTTGTGTTTTACATGGACAATCTCACTTAATTCTCACAATATCACAAAAAGAGTACAGTAATACCATTTTGGAGAAGACAAACGGAGGAACAAGAGAATTCCTCCAGAATTTAATTTCCTTAAGATCACATGGCTGGTGAGATCGAATCCAAGAAATCTGCCATCCTGGTCAAAGTGCAGACCTGCTTACCGATAGTTGCTGCTTATACAAATCTACAAAATGTTGTAATTGGGTCTTTGTCCTCACAAGACTGCTCCAAACTCAAACATGGTCACATTTGCGAAAGTACTACATAAACTATAAACCATTATTTAAATTTAGCAACTGCTCATGTCAAGCTATTATTTGTCTTAAACTAAGAGCAAAATCTTTTTTTAAAGATTTATTTATTTATGCATACAAGCTGGAGTGTAGGCCAGAGGTGTGGGGTGGTGAGAGAATTCAACAGAGACAGACTGGGGAGCAGAACAGACAGATCAACTGAAGTACACTGCTGAGGGGAGCAGCAGGCAAGACAGGAGAGGTCTGCTGCGCCATGTGGGAATCTCCCTGGCCTGGTATCAAACTCACGCTGCAGTGGCTCTTGGATAGCTTCATAGTGCTGTGATCAACCCATTGTGCCACCAGGGAGGCCCCCTAAGAGCAAAATCTTACAAGGATAAGGGCCCTCAACTCCCCCCCAAGCCCTCAACTGCTGTCTCCATGTACTATTCTCCTCTGGGTCCATGAAAATAGTGGGGTCCCTATGGCAGACCCACTTTAGATTTTAAATACTACTACTAATATCTATAACATGCTGGGAATCTTTACATATTTTATCTCATTCGGTTTTGTCTGTGACTCAAATTTGGTATGACCATACCATTTTAGAAGTGAAAGATGACCTTGACACTATTTAATTTGTGTAAGCATTCACAGCTAAGTGAGGGAGTTGAGATTCAAACTCAGGGTAGTCTAATTCCAAAATATGTACCCTTTCAATTTATAACACATTGTCCCTCAAATGATGGAAACCCAGTTATTTAATGCTACTTAGTGCTGCCTTACAAAAAAAAAATAGTGGTGTGCATAAAATATCTTATTATGCCAGCAGTTTATGGGTCAGATGTTTGGACAGGACTCAGCAGGGATGGCTTATCTCTGTTCATGATGTCTGAGGCTTTAGCTGGGGAGACTAAACGAGACAGAAATGTCTCAAGAAGGCTGGGAAGGCTGCCTGAAGGCTTCATAAACATGTCTAGTGCCGTTACTATAATGACTTAAAGACTAGGCTCAGTTGGGCAATTGACTTGTTACCTACACATGACCTCTCCATGTGGCTTGGGGTATCACAGATAGGAGCTGGGTTCCAAGAAGGATCATTCTAAGAGAAAGCATCAGAGAGTCAGCATTCCAAGAGACCAAGGCAGAAACTGCAACTCTTTTAGTCTCTACTGGGAAGTAACATAGAATCATTTTTACTCCAGTTCACTGGACAAGGCAATCAAACCTCTCCGGATCCAAGGGGAGGAAAATACTCTCCTTTTGGAGGGAACAAGATCGTATTACAGAAGAGAATGGGAAATGAGAAATAGAACTGTGATCATCTGGAAAATTCAGTCTGACTCAATTGTCTTCCTTTCGAGATTTCTAATATTTAACCTCCTTTGGAGAAAAGACCCTCTAGTTCTGGTTTTCCCTCATCTATAATCTGTGAATAAAGAGTTTATGCACTTGTGTTCCTCAACTTAACACTACCTATCTGCAAAAGCCCAACTCAAGTCTCACCTTTTCTATACATTTCTTGGGAAATTCTCATCAACACTAATTTATCCTGACTACCCCAGAATCCACAGTCTCTATTTTTCATTTTGACATTTAATTATGCTAAATTAGTCTTTATTATGTTCTTCATTCTGCTGCCATTAAGTGTTCTTTAGAATAAAATGTCTTGGCTCCTGAACTAAGATCCAAAGCACCTTTGTAGACTTTATTTTTACTTTCATTATACATGGCACAGCTTTGGATGTAAGTCTTAACCACAGTAAAGACAATCTGGATTGAATAATGTTACTTCATAGCTTTTCAAGGCCTTTGACTAAGCATCGTTAAGGAGCTTGCATCTGTATTTTAAAACATGAAAATTCAGTGGGGATTTACCTGCCTTCATTGGAACAACAAGAACAACTATGGATAGCCTGTGTCTGATCTAAGCCACATGCTGTATGGATTGGACAAAGAGCATATAGCTCTGCTTTCTTTAAAGTAATTATTGCAAGGAAAATAAGTCACAGACTTGCACATGTGCACAGGATGACAGAAATACGCAAATGATACAGAGAGGTACAGATATATTTCTGGCAACAAAAGAGAAAGAGATTCGCTCTAGCCAGGATATTGAGAAAGACTCCGAAGAGGTGTCACTCAAAATATCTGAGAGACAGAGAATATGTGCATAGGTTAAGATTGACAAAGGACATGGTCTAAGTAAAGAAATAGAAAGGCTGATGGATTTAACTGAAGGGACATAGATTATTAGGCTATCGTGGGGCACCCTTAAGTGTTCCCTCCTTTCTCATTTAGGGCAAGAAGTTTGAGCTCATCAGTTTTGTCAGTCTCTATGTTGTTCAAATTTTCTACTTTTGAGGTTTAGCTCTTCGGTCCAGTTAGTTATTTTAAGTTTCTTTCAAAACCCCTGGCTCCATCTCAATAAAGGAAAAGAAAAACAAAAAACCTTGCATAGATGCTTTACTTGTTCTCTTGAGGATTTGACCAAGATACTCACATTTGCAAACTATTTGCTTGACTTTATTTAGAACAACAAATCAAACTTTCTCAGCTTTTAATATGTGTATGAATCAACTGGGGATTAAAATGTAGATTCTGAGTCATAGGGCTAGAGCAGACAGAGTCTGAAGTTCTCAAAAACTTACAGGTGATGCTGATGCTTCCAGTCCCTTACTTAGAGCAGCAAAGCTCTAGATTGTTAAGTGTCAGGAGCGCAGGCAACTAGGTCAGCATCATTGCCATACTACCCGCAGTGTCTAGGGCAGTGCCTTTTATAGAAGGGCCTCCCTGGTGGCACAAGGGGCTAAGTCTCAGCACTATGAAGCTATCAGCAGCCACTGCAGCATGAGTTCAAATCCCTCGCCAGGGAGCTGACCCATATGGAGCAGCAGACTTTTCCTGTCTTGCCCGCTGCTCCCCAGTGTATTTCAGTAGATCTGACTGTTCTGCTCCCTACTCTGTGTCTGGTGAATCCTCTTATCCCCCTACACTTCTGGCCTGCACTCCAGCTCTTGTATGCATAAATAAATAAATCTTAAAATTAAAAAAACTGCTCAATGAATATATTTTAAGAAGTATGAGTAAATGAATGAATGAACACTTAGGAAATTACTTTATCACAGAGTTCTGCTAGCCTGTAAATAAGGACATTTCCCCAAATTTCATATAAGTGAGCAAATGAAGATTGGAAATATAGACCTTGGAACTCTCAGGCACTCTGTTCCCCAATCTATGGTGCTTCCATAAATTCAATAACCAAAACTAACACACACAATGGACAAAATTCTGCCTCTAGTAATGGCCTGGACTGAACTATATAGAGTCTTCAGGTATTTTCCTTGATTTAAAGAAATGACCTAATGCTAGGTTTTGTATTTTGCCCCTTTTTCCAAAATCTCTTACTCAAGTGTCTTCTAATCTCCCATCTGGAAACAATCTTTCTTGCTTCTAAGTTCCCATAGGGTTCTTCCTGTACTGTCCATTGGAAGGCATTCCAGATATATTGAATGTCTCTGTCCCCACCCATCCACTCATCCAAAATTCATATGTTGAAAGTATCAAACTTAAAGTAATGGTATTTGGAGGTAGAGGTATTTTCAAAGTGATTAGATGATGAGGGTGCAGTCCTTGCAATTGGGATGTGTAGTCATAAAAAGTAACTCCAGAGAGTTCCTTCATCACTTCCACCCTGGGAGGACACAGAAAAATCAGCCTTTTGCAACCCAGAAGGGGTCTCTCAGCAGAACCTGACAATGCTGGCCCCTGATCTTGGACTTCTACCTCAACAGCTCTGATAAATAAATCTCTGTTATTGATCAGCCACATAGTCTATGAGATTTTTTATAGTAGCCTGAATGGACTAAGATGATCATATGGCAGCCTTCCTCCTAACCACTTATATCATTCACAATCTGTAGACATCTTAAGGAGAAGACTGACATTGTAATTGGAATCCCTACCCCCACACTCCATGTTCTGCAAAAAGTACTATGCAGAGATGGTGCCAAGTAAAGGGAAGAACATTGTGATTGACATTTTTCTAATCATTTTATTCTAATATCTCTAGGGCTTGATAAATGTTATGACCTGATTAGAAGACAACACAGATGTATCCTATCACTTTTCTATCAAAACCCTAATGTGGCAGCATTTGACCATTCAAAACAGCTAATCCAAAACTGATATGTGGACTAATAAGAGAACAACAATCTTGCTTCTTTTATAAAGCAAAGGGGATTGTATTTAACTGAAATTAATCTATCTAATAAAATCTCAGGCAGATCAGTCTAAAAAATATGATAGGGAAGTTATTCATTGCTACTTGTATATCTAATTTGCTTATAACACTCTGGAGGTGATATTCACCCAGATTTCAGAAGACAATAGAGACAGAAAGTAATTAGTAAAGGTTGAAATTCTAATTCTATTGAAATAGGAAAGAAGTGAGGGCTGCACATTGAGACTACCGATTCTTTCAAATACTTTGTTCAAATGAGTTCAGTTCATATTAAATGGTGGTACCAAAAATGGTTTTCAAAAAAATACTACAGATTTTTGCTGTTTTAATAAATACACCATTTATTCTTTCACTGTGATCTATTTAATGAGTTTTAAAAAGAACTACCCTAAATCTAAAACTTTTCATGTAGTCTGTGTCAAAAATGAACAAAACAGATAAAGAAAAAAAAATTTCATTCATTTTTTTTTGAAAGAGCCTAGATTTTAGGATTTAGAAACAAAACATATCAGGTATTGGAGTTCCTGGTATTCTATTCACAAATAAAAGATTTTAATCAACTTACTTGACTTCTCTAAGGCTCTATTTCCTCATTGGATTATGGTACACTAACAGCTTATTCTATTGGTTTAGCCAATGAAAGGATTCAATATGCCACCATATGAAAAACACCCAAAGTTGTGTCTGACATATAGTAAAGAAGAAGTAGGTTTTAATACCATTTGCCTTGTCCATGGGTTGCCAAATATTCTTCAACTAAAATATAAAAGCAGGACAGAACCCTCAAAATTATGTCTGAGCCAAAAAAAAAAAAAAAAAAAAAAAAAA
>PVIJ01021269.1:0-18892 GCA_004024925.1 Scalopus aquaticus | reverse complement strand
AATACAGAGGACCATGGAGATGGATCACGGGTGAATTGGTGGTGGGCTGCCCAAGGGGAATACAAAATGTAAAAGACATATATAACAATAAAAAAAAGAAAAAAAAGAAAGAAAATGGACCAAAAAATAAGGCAAGGACAACTATACTTATATCAGATAAAATAGATTTCAAACTAAAAAAGGTAAAAGTAGACACAGACAATCATTACATCATGATAAAGGGGACAATCCGGCTGGAAGACATAACACTCATCAACATATAATCCCCAAATGAAGGAGCACCTAAATATATAAGATAATAATTATTATCTATGAAAACAGACATTAAAGAAAATACATATATTGTAGACTTCAACACCCCACTCTCACCAATGGACATATAAATGAAGCAAAAAATAAAAAAGGACACTAAAGCTATAAATATGAACCTAGACCTCATGGGCCTAACAGATATCTATGGAACACTACACCCCCAAAAATATGAGTACACATTTTTCTCAAGTGCACACGGATCATACTCCAGGATTGATCACATATTGGGTCACAAGACAAACCTCAACAGATACATTAAGATCTATATCATACCAAGTACCTTCTCTGATCATAAAGGCATCAAACTAGAAATAAACCATGAAAAGAAAAAAAAGGAACTCTCTTACTTCATGGAGATTGACACCCACACTACACGAAGATTACAGGACTAATGAGGAAATCAAAGAAGAAATAAAAAAACACCTAGAAATGAATGCCAATGAAGACACAACTTTCCAGAAGGTATGGGACACAATAAAAGCAGTAATAAGAGGAAAGTATATAGCAACACAGTCTCACATCAAGGAACAAGAAACAATTCAAAGAAACAATCTGATTTCCCATCTCAAAGAACTAGAGGAAATAATAAAAACCAAATCAGACATAAATGAAATAGATATTTAAAAAATCCAGAGGATTAAGAAAACAAAAAGCTGGTTCTTTGAAAAAATAAACAAAATTGACAATCCTCTAGCTAGGCTTACAAAGAAAAAACGGGGGGAGAAAACAAATAAATAGGATCATAAATGAAAGAGGAGAAACAGCAGAAATCAAAAGAATAATCAGAGATTACTATGGAGAGCTATATGCAAACAAGTATAACAACCTTGCAGAGATGGACAAATTCCTAGAACTATACAAAAATCGTAAGCTAGATCAAGAAGATTTAGAACACCTAAACAGACCAATTGCAAGCAGTGAAATTGAATCAGTAATCAAAACCGTCCCCAAAACAAAAGCCCAGGACCAGATGGTTTCACAAATGAATTCTACCAAACATTCAAAAACGAACAAGTCCCTATCTCACACAAACTCTTTCAAAAAACTGAGAAGGAAGGAATAATACCAAATATGTTCTATGAAGCAAACATTACACTAATACCAAAACCAAACAAGGACAAAACCAAAAAAGAAAACTACAGACCAGTCTCTCTAATGAACGCTGATGCAAAAATATTCAACAAAATCTTGGCCAACAGGATCCAACAATGCATCAAAAAGATAATACACCACAACCAAGTGGAATTTCTTCTGGGGTCACAAAGATGGTTCATTATCTGAAAATCAATTAATGTAATTCAACACATCAACAAAAAGAAAAATAAAAACCATATGATCACATCAATAGATGCTGAGAAAGCTTTCGACAAAGTTCAACATCCATTTATGATTGAAGGCCCTTGAAATCCTTGGGATAGAAGGAACATACATTAACATAATAAAAGCCATATTTGACAAACTCACAGTCATCCTACCAAAAGCAATTTGCAGATTCAATACTATTCTGATACAAATTTCAATGACATTCTTCAAAGAAATAGAACAAATATTGATGAAATTCATATGGAACTCAAAAGAAAAAAAAATAAACCCGAACAGCCAAAGTTCTCCTGACTAAAAGAAAGAAAATGGAGGTATTACACACTCACTGATTCAAACTACACTACCCAGCCATAATAATTAAAATGGCATGATACTAGAATAAAAACAGACACAAAGACCAATGGAATCAAATAGAAAACCCAGAAATAAACGAACATATTTACGGACAACTAATCTTAGACAAAGGAGCAAAGAACATGCAATGGAAAAATGTCAATTTGTTCAATAAATGGAGCTGGTAAAACTGGACTGCTACTTCCAAAAAAAATGAAGCTAGACTACTATCTCACACCATGCCAGAAACTAATTCAAGATGGATAAAAGAACTGGATGTAAGACCTGAAACCATAAAATTTATAGAAGAAATCATAGGCAAAACACTACATGACAAACATCCCAGTAAAATCTTTAAGGACACATCCCCCAAAGCAAAAGAAGTGAATGAAAAGATAAACAACTGGGATTACATCAAGATAAAAAGCTTCTGTACAGCAAAAGAGACATTAAACAAAACAAATAGACACCCTACTTACAGGGAGAAAATTTTTGCACACAATACAACCAATAATGGACTTATCACAAAAATCTACAAAGAACTCACATGACTCAACAAAAACAAAGTCAACAATCCAGTCAAAAAATGGGTAGAAGAGCTAAAAGACACTTCACCAAAGAAGAAATGCAAATGGCCAACAGGTATATGAAAATATGTTCAACATCCCTCATAATCAGGAAAATGCATATCAAAACCACAGTGAGATATCACCTTACACCAGTGAAAATGGCACACATTGAAAAAACAGGCAACAATGAATTTTGGCGAGGATGTGGTGAAAAAGGAACTCTCCCACACTGCTGGTGGGAAAGCAAACTGGTCCAACCACTATAGAAAGCTATATGGCAATTCCTCAAACTGCTAAAAATGAAGATTCCATATGACCCAGAAATACAACTTCTGGGAATCTACCCAAAGGACACAAAAACATTAATCCAAAGGACACATGCACCCCTATTTTTATTGCAGCACTGTTTACAATAGCTAAGATATGGAAACAACCCAGATGCCCCAAAATAGATGACTGGATCAAGAAGATGTGCTACATATACGTAATAGAATACTATTCAGCAATCAAAAAAGATAATCTCATGCAATTTGCAGCAATATGGATGGAGCTAGAAGGGATCATGTGCAGCAAAATAAGTCAGAAGGAAAAAGAAAAATATAGAATGGTTTCACTCATAGGAGGAATATAGGGGAACCAAATAAGAGATCAGGAAGAAAACATAACAACAACAACAACAAACAAAACAAAAATTGGCAGGCAACCATAGATGAGAGACATTCAGTGAGGGATGGGGTAGGATAAGGGTTCAAAACGGGGGAGAAAAGAACAAAAGGGACAATGGTGACAGTTCACAGGTGAATTGGTGGTGGGTAACCCACGGGGAATACACAATAATGTTAAAGATATAAATAAAAAATAAAATAAAAAACTTAAGGATGAATCAATGGAAGCAAGTGATATGAGAAATATAACTAATGAACTGAAGAATGAGAATGAATCTTTAAATAAGAAAATAAAGGGATTGCAGCATGTTAAAGGATCGGTGGAGGAGCTAAAGAATTCTGGAAATAGCCACAAAAATAGAATCGATGAAATGGGAGAACAAATCAGTGTTCTCGAAGATACAGATATAAAAAGAACGAAAGAAGAAAAGAGAGGTATAAAAGAAGAATGAAGAAACATTTCAAGAACTATCCAACAGGGCCTCCCCGGTGGCGCAGCGGTTAAGCGCTGTGCTGTGGAGCTGTCGGCAGCGGCGACGCAAGTTTGACGCCTGGCCGGGGAGAATCCCACATGGTGGGGCAGACCTCTCCTGCCTCGCCTGCTGTTCCCCTCAGCAGTGTATTTCTGATCTGCCTGTTCTGCTGCCCGCTCTGTCTCTGGTGAACCCTCTTGCCACCCCACGCCTCTGGCCTGTACCCCATCTTGTATGTATAAATAAATAATAAATCTTTAAAAAAAAAAAGAACTATCCAACACCATGAGGAAAGGAAATGTAAGAGTCATAGGAATCACAGAATGAGAAAAGAGACAAAGGAACTGAAAAACTATTCAAGGAAATAATTGAAAAGAACTTCACAAATGTGAAGAAGGATATTAACATAGACATACAACAGGCTAGAAGAACACCAAATTACCGCAATGAAAGGAAAACTACAACAAGAGACACAATAGTAAAGCTTCCAAGAGTCCAAGACAAAGAAAAAATAATGAAGCTGATGAGGGGGAAGAAACAGATAACCTACAAAAGAAAACCAATTAAGCTGATATCAGGCTTCTTGAAGAAACACTATGGGCAATGGAGAAACATATTAAAAAATCTCCAAAACAAAAAATTCCAGGCAAGAATTGATTATCCTGCAAAGCTCTCCTTCCTTTTTGAGGGAAAAATAAGAAGCTTCTCAAACAAACAAAATCTTTAGAAATTAGCTACTACTAAACACCCACTCCAAGAAATATTACAAGAAGCCTTAGGGTCTAAACCACAGAAATGAAAATGAAGAAACTAAAAGAAATTGAATAGAAACAAAAACAATGAACAAAATGGCAGTAACAGAATTCTAAGTATCAATAATTACCCTAAATGTCGATGGACTAAATTCACCAATAAAATTACAGAGTGCCATGTTGGATTTGAAAAAAGAATCCAACCTTCTGTCTCCAGAAAGTACACATAAAATCCAAAGATAAACATAGATTAGTTGTATTGTGTTGGCAGTTGCTCTTCCCCAAAAGAATGAGAAGTGAAGACCATCAAGCTTGCACATGACATAGCACACACAACCCATGACTCCCACTGATGTAACTTAAAATGAGTTTTGAGAAGGACTTGAACAACTGTGCTGAATGTTTCCAACAGGTCAAGTGAGGGAAATAAGGGCTAAAATATGTTCATTGGATTTTTCAACACAAAAACCACTGATAACCTCTACAAAAGCAGTTCTGAAGGTGAACAAGGTGCAGAAGGCAAAATGAAGATGGCTGATGAAGCAGAGACAGCCTGGAGGACAATAGCTAAAGCACAATACCTACAGTAGATACAGTGTTTCAGGTGGAGGGTTGGTTTTACTTATTTGTTTTGTAAAATGAACCTGTTAAGAATAATTAGAATTTTCAGAATGGACCATGAAATTATCAAGATTTCTGCCTTTGAAGATGGTCAACATGGAAAAACAGTAAACCAAGCTATAAGAAATCAAAGTCTTATGGGATGAGGAATTTGCTTCAAGGACAGACTCTTCCCAAGAGGGATGCTAGCTGAGCTTTGTGTTGCTAACTAGGAGAATCCAACCACCAGGGGCCTTGTGAGTCTACTCTGCTATGGAAGGCTGACTCTGTAACCAAGTTAGAGCTTTTCCTGGGCCTCAAAATTCTCTCCAAAGTGACAAAGTCAAACTAATCTCTTGAGGGTAAGAGTTTCTTAAAACAATTTCCTATCATGATGATGCATAACTACAAAAGCAGAGCATATCTCTTCCTGCCCAAGGACAGGAACATGATCATTATTCTGAAAACTTCTAGGTGTTCTTTTGGTTTCTCATTATTTTTTTCCCTAATTTTAAAGATATACATACTGAACAATAAAAATATGAAAATAGAAATCATTTCTATCCCATCTCCCTACTTTTAGCCTTTCAGCACACTGTCTTGAGAGGCGAGAGTGACATTGGGTAACACTCTATATACAGTTTCATATCCTTTATTGTTACAGTTCTTTTAATTTAGTAAATAAATGATGAATGATTTCATGACATTAAATATTACTTTAGAACAACAAAAGAGAAGTTTTGTTTTGGAAAACAATTCTACAAGCAAATGGCACCCAGAATAAGGCAGGGGCAACCATACTTGTATTAAATTAAATAGACTTCAAAGTTAAAAATGTGTTAAGAGACATAAATGGACACTACATAATGACCAAGAGGACAATATACCAGGAAGACACAAAAATTATCAATATATACTCAGCAAATGAGGGACCACCAAAATACATTAAACAATTACTATCATTTCTGAAAAAAGGCATTGGAGAGAATACATATGTAGTAGGAAACATGAGCACCCACTCTCACCAATGCACAGATCAATGAGACAGAAAATAAACAAGGGCGCAGTGAAGAAAGATCTAGACCACATGGGCTTAATAGATATTTATAGAACACTGCACCCACCAAAAATCGAATTCATGTTTTTCTTAAGTGCTCATCGATAATAATCCAGGATCAACAAAAACTGGGTCACAAGACAAACATCAACAAGTACACAAAGACTGAAATCATACCATGTATCTACTATGACCATGAAGGTATCAGATTAGAAATCAACCAAAAAAAAAAAAAAAAGCAAGGAGATTCCCCACTATGTGGAGACTGAACAACAAATTACCGAAAGATCATTAGGTTAAAGCTGAAATCAAAGAAGAAACACCGGGCCTCCCTGGTGGCGCAGCGGTTAAGCACTGTACTGTGGAGTTGTTGGCAGCGGCAACGCGAGTTCAACACCTGGGCCAGGGAGATTGCCACATGGCGAGGCAGACTTCTCCTGCCTTGCCCGCTGCTCCCCTCAGCAGTGTATTTCCATCAATCTCCCTGTTCTGCTCCCCACTCTGTCTCTGGTGGACCCTCTTGCTGCCCCACGCCTCTGGCCTGTATCCCAGCTTATATGAATAAATAAAATACATCTTTAAAAAAAGTAGAAATACCTTGAGAAATAGGATATAGAAGACACATATGGGACACAGAAAAAGTAGTATAAAGAGGGAAGTATATAGCAATACATGTCCACACCAAGAAACAAGAAAGAGTCCAAAGAAACAGCATACTCTCCTATCCCAAGGAACTACAAAAAGAACAAAAATAACCAAAAGCCAGTAGAAGAAAGGAAATAAAAATTCAAGCAGATATAAATGAAATAGAAATGTTTAAAACATCAATGAAACCGAAAGCTTGGTCTTTGAAAAAAATAAAAATAAACAAACCTCTAGCTAGGCTCACAGAGAAAAAAAAGGAGAAAATCCAAATAAATAGGACCATAAATGAAAGGAGGAGAAATTATGACACAACAGAAATCCAGAAGACAAGGAGTGATTACTGAGGACATATATTTGCAAACAAGTTCAACAATCTAGATGAGATGGACAAATTATAAGAATTGTATTATCAGATGACATCACCAACATGGTGGCAAAGGGACAGTAGGATTAAATTTTTCCATAAAAACAACTGATAGGGAGAAATAAAAACGAGTTCCTGGCAGGACCCAGATGTTTTGGACAAAGTTGGTGATCCAACAGAAGCAGAGGGAAAGTAAGAATGACAGGGAGGAAAGAGAAAATCATCTATCTAGAATCCTTCTCCCCTCCCCCACCCACGAAGCCGGCCCACTTCGCCCAGGAAATGAAAAGGAGAAAAAGGTTGGAAGTCACAGGAGAATCTTGAGACATCTGAGAACTCTGGAAAGTGACAGGTGGGAAAGCAGGAGCAGCAGGGCAGTCAGAGCGCTGGGTGTGAGACCCTTCATTGTGGTGCTCTCCTTGCCCTTCCCCCCTTTTCCTGGAGACCTGGGGGAATAAGCACAGCTCTGAAAGCTTACTAGGAGACATCTCTGGTGCCACCTAGTGATCAGAACAAAATCACCAACCACCTACACCCAAAACCTGTAGGCTGTACCTGAGGTGATTCCAGAAAGGCCATACCATTTAGCCACCAGCAGGAGGGGCATCAGGTGGAGCCTCATAGGGCTGGTCCCTACATTGGGGGCCTCTAGGTACCACAAGCCCCCAGGTGGAAGGAGACCTCAGGAGCCAGAAAGAGCACGATCCTCCCAAACCCACATCTGCAGTGGACACCATCAGAGACTGTTGGACACTTGACAGTTTACACTTCATCAGAGCCCGTTCTTTATCCTCCCTCAATACCCTACAAGGGACATAGTGGACCCTGGGAAGACTATCCTTCCCCTACGGCTCTCCCCAGCGGACCAGACTAAAAACAACCATGACTAGCTCAATTGGAACCATCAGAGGTCTGAGAAGCAATATTCCCCCAATCTATATGTGTGTTTGTTTGTTTATTGGCCATTTCTTTGTCTATTGTGCCTTTCCTTCTTTATTACCTCTGTTTTTTGTATCCTCTAGTTTTCTCCTTTCTCCCCTTTCACATTATTACTACTTTCTCTTCTCTTTCTGTCACTTCCACTCCTCCTTTTTCTCCTCTTTCCTCTTCCCCCTATCTTGTCCCTTTCTTGCTTCTCCCACCTTCGCTCCTTTTATATTTTTGTATCATCCTCTTCTCTCCTCTTCTCTCTTTTTTCACTCCTTATTTTATTTTGATCCCTGTATTTTTCCAAGACATGCCTAGAGGGACCTAGCAGCTCAACAGAGAAGTGTATCCTACCCAACCTGCAAGCACCTTCCAGTGGACTTGGCCTCAGTGTGTGTCTGGAGGTGCAGTGCTCCACATGAGACTCTTGACTACCACAGGCTGAGATGTTAGATTCCTTCTGACATAGCGAGGGCTGAAAAAATAGAGACCCAGGAACAAATCAGAGCTCAAAACAACATCTACCACAATGGAAGAGTGCTTAGACATGCACCCAAGTGGGAACTGCAGGAATCCCCATTCAAATCCCAAGTCCAGGAGCCCGCAATGCCCTGGAAAGAGCGACAGAAAGTACCACCTGTCTAGAGCAGGGGTACAGCTGAAGACAATGGAGGGAGGAAATATAACCGCCACCTACGCCTCTACTCACCAGCCAGGCATACACACCTATGCCTCAGCAAGAGAAATCAGAAGTCAAGCCCACCAGCACCAGTGGTAATGGGGCACTACGAACAGAGCAAAACCAAAGACAAACAACAGGAAAAAAGAAAAATACAAGTGATCAAAATGGCCCTTCTGGGAACAATACACCACAGAAATAAGTCAACTTCCAGAACCCAATAATATGAACATAGAAGAATATGTCCACCTAGCAGAAAAAGAATTCAGAGTTGCCATAATGAAAACACTTAAAGATTTAAGAGAAAAAGTAGAAAGGGAAAAAAGTATAAACAATGAGCTGAGGAATGAAAAGGAATCCACAAAGAATAAATTGAAGGAAGTGGAGGACATCCAAAGATTAGTAGAGGAGCTCAAGAATTCTGGGAAAAGCCATGAAAATAGAATAGAAGAAATGAAAGAATGAATCAGTATTCTTGAAGATACAGACATACAAATAACCAAAATAGAAATGGAAAGAGAAGTACAAAGGAAAAACAACGAAGAAACACTTTGAGAACTATCTGACACCATGAGGAAAGGAAATATAAAAGTCATACAAATCCCACAATGTGAGGAGAGAGACCAAAGAACTGAGAAATTATTCGAGGAGATAATCGAAGAGAACTTCCCAAAATTGGAAAAAGAAATGAAAATGGAATATACAGGTAGCCAGAACACCAGATTAACACAATAAAAACAAAACTACAGGAAGACACATAATAGTAAAGTTTCGAGACTCCAATAAAAGAAAAATTAATGCATATGACAACAGCAAAGAAACAGATAACCTATAAAGGAAAACCAATTAGGCTGAAATCAGACTTCTCCCAAGAAACATTACAGACAAGAATAGAATGGAGTGACAAATTTAACAAACTCCAAGTAAAAAACTGGCAACCAAAGATACTTTACCCCACAAAGCTCTCCTTCCTCTGAAGGAAAAATAAGGACCTTCTCAGATCAACAGAATCTCCAGAATTCATTACTACTAAACTCCCACTCCAAAAAATACTACAATAAGCTCTAAAGCCAAAACCAAAAGAGGAATGAATAGGAAGAACAGAAAAAAGCAAGGAATAGAACCACAAAAATGCAAACAAAATGGCCAATATGGATGCCATTGTATCAATATTAACACTAAATGTAAATGGACTAAACTTATCAATAAAAGACACAGAGTAGCAGGCTGGATTAAAATATAGAACCCAATCTTCTGCTGTTTACAGGAAACACATTTAACTACAAAAGATAAAAATAGATGGACTATAAAAGGCTGGAAAACAATCCTACAAGAAAATGGACCAAAAAAGAAGGCAGGAACAGCTATACTTCTATCAGATAAAATAGACTTTGAAAAAAGGCAAAAAGAGACATAAACATTCACTACATTACATTAAGGGGACAATACATCAGGAAGACATAACACTCATCAACACATACTCCCCAAATGAAGGAGCACCAAAATATATCAGATAATTATTATCAGCCCTGAAAATACATTTGAGAAAATATGTACGTAGTAGGAGACTTCAGTATGCCACTCTCACCAATGGGCATATCAATGAGACAAAAAAATGAACAAGGACACTAGAGCTCTAAATAAGGAACTAGACCTAATGGGCTTAAGAGACATCTCCAGGACACTGCACCTCCAAAAATATGAGAACACATTTTTCTCAAGTGAACAGGGATCTTCTCCAGGATTGATCACATATTGGGTCACAAGACAAACCTCAACAGATACACTAGATCAAAATCATACCAATTATCTTCTCTGATCATAAATGCATCAAACTAGAAATAAACCATGGAAAGAAAACAAAGAACCATTCTACCTCTTGGAGATTGAAACCCCTACTACTGGAAGACGACTGGATTAATGATGAGATCAAAGAAAAAATAAAAAAAATACCCAGAGATGAAAGATACTGAAGACACACCTTTCTAGAATGTATGGGACACAGCAAAAGCAGTAATAAGAGGAAAGTATATAGCAATACAGGCTCATATCAAGAAACAAGAAAGAACTCAAAGAAACAACATAATCTCCCATCTCAAAGAACTAGAAAAAGAACAATATTTTTTTTAAAACAGCAGAAGAAAGGAAGTAATAAAAATCAAAGCATAAATAAATGAAATAGAAATTTTTTTAAAAAACCCAAAACATCAACAAAACCAAGTCAGTTCTTTGAAAAAATAAACAAAATAGACAAAGTTCTAGCTAGTCTCACAAAGAAAAAAAATGTTAGAAAACACAAATAAACAGGAGAATAAATGAAAGAGGAAAAATTACAACAGACATCAGAAATCAAATGGATAATCAAAGATTACAATTAACAGTAATATGCAAACAAGTTCAACAATCTAGAAGAGATGGACAAATTCCCACAACTATACAATCATCGAAAACTAGATAATGAAGAAATAGAACAGTTAAAAGACCAATTACAAGCAGTGAAATTCAAACTGTAATCAAAACCCTCTACAAAAATAAAAGCACCAGATTGTTTCAGAAATGAATTCTACCAAACATTCAGAAATGAACTAGTGCCTATCCTACAAAAACTCTTTCAAATAATTGAGAACGAAGGAATACTACCAAATATGTTCTATGAAGTCAACATTACACTAAAACCAAAACCAAACAAGGAACACACACACACACACACACACACACACACACACACACACACACAAAACCTAAAGACCAATCTCTCTAATGAACACTGATGCAGAAATCCTCAACAAAATTGTCGCCAACAGAATCAAACAGTTCATCAAAATGATAATACACCACGACCAACTAGGATTTATTCCAGGGACACAGGATGGTTCAATATCCAAAAATCTATTAATGTAATTCAGCACATCAATAAAAAGAAAAATAAATACCATACGATCATATCAATAGATGCTGAGAAAGCGCTCGACAAAGTTCCACATCCATTTGTGATGAAAGCCCTTGACATCCTCATGATAGAATGAACATACCTTAACATAATAAAAGCTATATACAACAAACCCACAGCCAATATTATCCTCAATTGTGAAAAGCTGAAACCTTTCCCGTTAAGAGCTGGAAAAAAGCACTCTCATCATTGCTTTTCAATATAATACTGGAAGTGCAGTATACCAGAGCAATAAGAAAAGAGAGAGACATACAAGGAATCCAAATAGGGAAAGAAGAATTAAAACTATTGCTATTTGCAGACAATATGATAATATACACAGAAAATATAAAAAACGCCACAGAAAAACTAATCAAAATTATAGAACTGTTTAGTAAAGTCACAGGATACAAAATCAACACATAAAAATCAGTAGCATTCCTATATGCAAACTACACTGGTCAACAGTGAGATTGTTACTGACTTTAAAAGGCCCTAATCTGTAGTATCTTGGTGTGCTGAACATGAATATAACCCTGAAAAGTTTTTATTAGCTCTCGTTTTGAAGATATTTCATATAATTCATTTTATATGTTTCACCGTGTAAATTTATCCAGTAAGACTGCAACAACATCCTAAATCAGCCTAGAATGATGTAATATTGTATCACATTGCATAATGCCATCATGCACAAATCATCCAGAGTTGATTGCATCATTTTCTGATGCAGTGCAATACTACTGCCAGGCAGCTGCTGAAGTAAGCTGACGTCAGCATGCACTATATAAAGCCCTGTCGGAAAGGTTGAGCATTGAAAATATTTCAGACTTTGTGCAAGACAGTTTAAGCTATTGTTCCATAGAACTGTTATTATTTTATCCATTTAGGCACAACACAGAACAGTAATGTCTCCAAAGTGTGTTAATAGCATGGACAATTTCTGCTCTATTTGTGGGGAAGTGACATTTGCTAACCAGAAGAAAAGTATCACTTCTCAAGTGAAGAAGGCTTATCATCTCGACATCGGATACAAGGTTGGTGACCAAGACAAGCCTTAGGCCCCGCATATGTGCTGTGCTACATGTACAACACAGCTTTCACAGTGGTTCAATGGCAAAAGACCATCAATGCTGCCTGCAGTCCCCAGGGTGTGGAGAGAGCCAAGCAACCACATAAAAGACTGTTACTTGTGCTTGGTTCCTCCTCTTTCCAGTGGAATAACGAAGCAAAATAAGTTGAAAATAATCTACACAAACATTCCGTCTGCATTGAGATCAGTTCCACATGGTGAGGGACTTCCTATTCCAGAACCTCCAGCAGAATCTTCTCTTGATTCATCTGATGAGGACAAGGGTGAGCTGACCTGTTCTTCTGTTCCATCAGCATGCAGTTGCAGTGATCCAGATTTTCACTGTGGTGCATCATCAACCCCACACAGATTAACACAGGAAGAACTCAATGTCCTGGTTCGTGATTTGGACTTATCCAAGAACAAGGCAGAATTGCTAAAATCAAGACTCCAACAATGGAATCTTCCAGAAGAAAATGTCACAATTATTTGATATCAAAAGTGCCACCAGCAGTTGGAGCCTTTCCTCAGAAAGGAAAGTACTCTGGTATTCTGTTCTGATATTGAGGGCCTCATGAGTGCCTTAGAAATCACTCATGACCCACAAGAATGGAGACTATTTGTGAAACTGAGTCTTAAGGCTGTGCTTTTCACAATGGAAACCGTCTTCCATCTATTCTATTCCTGAACAGCTGTACAAGAGACAAGTGAAGAAACCGAAGAAGTAGTCTATGACTTGATTTTTTACAGGTATTAACCATAGGCCTATTACTATTGGCATGCATTTTGCGATGTAAACATCATTTTATTGCAGATTACCAAAAAACTAGAGCCAAAATTAGAATTTGACTATCATATTCATGTTGAGCACATACAATTTGATAGGAAATGTCTAATTTTATTTCAGTAACATGACTTTCATAAAAATTTGTTGACCAGTGCTATCAATCTGAAGAAGATTTTAAGAAAACCATCAGTTTTATAATTGAAACAAAAAAAAATCAAATACCTGGGAGTAAAGCTAACAGAAGAGTTGAAGGACCTATTTAAAGAAAACTATAAGGCACTCTTAACAGAAATAGAAGAAGACACAAACAAATGGAAAGATATCTTCTGCTCCTGGATCAGAAGAATCAACATTATAAAAATGGCCATCATATCAAAAGGAATTTACATATTCAACACAATTCCAATAAAAAAATCTCAATGTTATTCTCCAAAGAACTAGATCAAATATTGCTGAAATTCATATGGAATCACAAAAGAAAGCACCAAATATCCAAAGCTCTCCTGACTAAAATGGGGAAGAATGGAGGTAGTACACCCCCAGATTTCAAACTACACTCTAAAGCCATAATAATAAAAACGACATGGTATTAGAACAAAAGAGACAGACACACCAATGAAATAGAATTGAAAACCCAGAAATAAAGTCACACATATGGGGTCAATCAATATGACAAAGGAGCAAAGACTATACACTGGAACAAGGAAAGCCTACTGAATAAATTGTGTTTGGAAAGCTGTACTGCTTCATTTCATTGCCACATGCAAATGAATGAAATTTGAATATTATCTCACAGCATGCACAAAAATGAACACAAAGTGAATAAAGACTTGGATGTAAGATCTGAAACCCCAACATATATAAAAGAAAACATATGCAAAACACCCTATAGCATAAACCTCAGAAACACCTTTGAGGACTAATTTCCAGAAGCAAAGAAATCAATGGAGAACTTAAACAACTGGGACTACATCAAACTAAAAAGCTTCTATACAGCAAAAGTAAGAACAACCAAAACACAGAGACACTCCATTTAATGGGAGAATATATTTAAACATCAGATATCTGACAAGGAGCTGATACTAAAGGTCCACAAAGAGTTTATACAACTCAACAAAACAAAGCAAACAACCCAATAAAAAAAAAAGTAGGAAAAAGAGCTAAAAAGATACTTCTCCAAAAAAGAAATGTAAATGGCCAGTAGGCATGAGATAAAATATTCAAGATCACTTATTATCAGGGAAATGCAAATCAAAATTACAGTTAGATACCAACTCACACCAGTGAGAATGGCCCACATTAACACATTGTATGCGGGACACGTATTTATACGTTTTTTTAAAGACTAGCGGTAGAATGTGGGTAACGTATAAATACATATATTTTTATACTGTAAATCACAAAAAGTTTCATTAAAAAATATGTAAAACTAAAGGTATCGTAATTTTACTGAACGTTGCCATTTGCGCAAAAAATTAGCAAAAATGGCCCGTGCCACCTGTTAGCACGATATAAACTACCCGCAAACAATGTGCTAATGATCTAGAAAAAATAAATGCTGGCAAAGATGTGATGAAAAAGGAACCCTCTTACACTGCTAGTAGGAATGTAAACTGGTCCAGTCACCATGGAAATCTGTGTGGTTGTTTCTCAAAACAAATGGATCTACCATATGTTCCAGTGAGTCCACTCCTAGGAATCTACTCAAAGAATAGAAAACACTAATTCAAATGTAAACCTGTATGCCTACCTTTATTGCGGCAATATTTATGATAGCAAAGATATGGAAACAACCTAAATGCCCCAAAACAAATGAATGAAGAATATGTGGTATGTGTGTGTGGGTGTGTATACATATATACATACATACACACACACAAATACACAATGGACTACTACTCAGCAATCAAACAAGATAAAATGATGCCATTTTCAGCAATGTGGATGGAGCTGGAAGGGATTATGCTCAGTGAAATAAGTCAGATGGAAAAAAGATGAATATTGGATGGTTTCACTTTTATGTAGAATCAGAGAAACCAAACAAAGTGTCAGGAGAAAGACAAACTTGCAAGCTGACCATAGATCTAGGCAGATAGCAGGGGAGGGGTAGGGAGAAGGGTAAAAACAGAGGAGGGAAAAGCACAAGGGACTGAGGACATGGATCACAGGTTCTATGCTGGTGGCAGAACTATGGGGACTACACCTGAGGAGAGAAATCAAATAATTTCCAAAAATTAACAATGATAAAAGAAAATAAATATATTTTTTAAAAAGTTAGGAATTATTAAACTTAGTGACGAAGGCATGTTAAAAGTTTAGATAGGTGAAAAGCTAGGCCTCATGTGCTAAACAGTTAGCTGAGCTGTGAATGCAAAGTAGGAAATCTTGAAGGAAATTAAAAGTGCTATTCCAGTTAATACAGAAACCAAACAAAGTGTCAGGAGAAAGACGAACTTGCAAGCTGACCATAGATCTAGGCAGATAGCAAGGCAGGGGTAGGGAGAGGGTCAAAACAGAGGAGAGAAGAGCACAAGGGACTGTGGAGATGGATCACAGGTTCATTTGCTTTCAATAACAAGAAAGCAAAACAGCCTTATTGCTGATACAGAATAAGTTTTAAGTGTCTGGATAGACAATCAAATGAACTATAGCATTTCCTTAAGCAAAAGCTTAATCCAGAGCAAGGCCCTCTCTTTAGTTCTATGAAGGCTGAGAGAGGAGAGGAAGCTGCAGAAGAGAAGTTTGAACCAGAAGCTGTTTCGTGAGTAATGGCACCATCTCAATAACATAAAAGTGCAAAGTGAAGCAGCAGGTGCTGAAATGGAAGTTCCAGCAGTTATCCAGAAGATCTATTTAACCTAATTGATGAAGGTGACTGCACTAAACAACAGATTTTCAATGTGGATGAAACAGCCCACTGTTAGAAAAAGATGCCAGATAGGACATTCAAGATAGAGTGAAGAAGTCATGTCTGGCTTCAAAGCTTAAAAGAACAGACTGACCCTTATCAGGGACTGATGCAGCTAGTGATTTCAAGTTGTTGCCTATGCTCACTGATCATTCTGAAAATCCTAGGGCCCTTAAGAATAAGTATTATTCTAAATCTACTCTGCTGTGCTCTATAAATGGGGGGGGGGAGGAAGCCTGGATAACTTCAAATCTTTTTAAAACATAGTTTACTACTGATTATTTTAAACCTATTGCTGAGACCTACTACTTAGAAAAAAATCCCTTTCAAAATATTACTGCTTATTGGCAATGCACCTAGTTACCAAAGAGCCCTGATGGAGATACACAGAGAGATGAATGTTGTTTTCATGCTTGTTAACATTAATCCTAGAGCCATGGTTCAAGTAGTAATGTAATAACATTTCAAAAGATTATAGTTCCATGGATAGTGATTCCTCTGATAGATCTGACTAAATTTAATTGTAAACTTTGAGAGGATTCATCATTTTAGATGCCATGATGAACATGGGGATAAGGTAAAAATATCAGCATTAACAGCGATTTGGAAGAACTTGACACCAACCATCATGGATGACTTTGAGGGATTCAACATTTCAGTGGAGGACCTAATTGCAGGTGTCACAGAAATAACATCAGAAATAGAAGTGGAGCTTGAAAATATTACTAAACTGCTGCAATCTAATAAAAAAAAAGATTAACGGGAGAGGAGCTGCTTAAGGATTTGTCATAAAACATTTATTTAAGATGATATCCACTGCTGGGGAAGATGTTGTCAACACTGTTGAAATAACAAGAAAATATGTAGAATATTGCATAAATGTAGTTGATAAAACAATGGCAGGGTTTGAGAAGGTCAATTTTAATTGAGAAGTTCCAATTTTAAAAGACATTTTACTGTGGTAAAATGTTATAGAAACAGCATTGTATGTCACAGAAAAATCTTTCCTGAAAGGGAGAATCGAATAATGAAGCAAAAATTTTTTGTTGTCTTATTTTAAGAAATTGCCACTGCTGTCCCAACACTTCAGCCACTCCCACGCTGCTGATCAGTCAGCAACCCTCAATATCAAAGCAAGACAATTCACTAGCAAAAGGATTATGACTAAAAGAGAACTTAGATGATGGTGAGCATAGTTTAGAGATACTTTTAAATTTACAAACATACAAGATTTTTTACACATAATGATTTTGTATTACTTTTAACTATAAAACAATTTTATAAATGTATGTACGTGATTTTTAGATATGACTTCACCCTGAGTATATCAGAGCCTATCCTTAAGCAAGATAAAACCTAGGACTGTGGCACACAGTCAGTTTCCCCAAGGAGTAGTAGAAATAGTGTTTACTGTTACAGAATTACTCTCAGTATTCCCAAATGCCTAAAAGAAATCACATTTATGTAAGACAGACTATAGATCATATTAGTAATAAACACAGTGTACTTACTAGGGAGAATATCACCGGACCTGCTATGAAGAGGAGAAAATCATAAAGCCATGCCTTGGGACACCACAGGTCTGTTTGGAGTAAGTAGTACATGACAGAGGAAGGGCAACTGAATTATGAACGTCCTCAGGAGAGGAGGGAAACTAAGATCTTTGTGGTGAGGCTATGTGCTTAACCTACATCCAAACAACCTAGATTGCCAATAAAGGTGGAGAGAGATTAATTCTTGCCCACGATCATAGTGCTGCTGGCAGATATTAATATTTGGGCTCACAGCTTCAGATTTCCAAGCCCTGATTCTGCCATCACACACCTCACAGCTGTTCCAATTGACTGCACATTGGTGGTGTAAGGAGGCTTAAAATGGAAGGGAGTGCTTCGGATAGGAGCAGGAGGGCAATAGGTGAGAAAATAGACAGATGTGGAGAAGAGGAAGGCTTGGATTCTTTTTTTAAAAAAAGATTTATTTATTTACACACACAAGCTAAGGTACAGGCCAGAGGTGTGGGACGTCGAGAGGGTTCACCAGAGACAGAGAGGGAACAGAACAGGCAGATCAGAAATACACTGCTGAGGGGAGCAGCGGGCTAGGCAGGAGAGGTCTGCCGCATCATGTAGGATTCTCCCCGGCTGAGTGTCAAACTCACAACGCGTGCTGCCAACAGCTCCACAGCACAGCACTCAACAGCTACGCCGCCAGGCAGGCCCAAGGCTTGGATTCTTACTCACCTTAACAGGTTTTCCATACAGGGCTGCCCCTTCCAAGTTGTGTCAGTTAACATTCCTAAGTACCAGGTTTCCATCACAATCACAGATGGAGAAACTGGGGCTTAGGAATGTTAACTGCTCTTCCACGTCCCTCAGTTATTTTTCCCCTATTCTTCACCACCTAAGTACTAATCATCCTACAGTTCTCATCTTATAGGTCACATTTTTCCTAGCATGCTTCCCATGACTACACTAAACTAGGTGACATTCTCCCTTCTGGT